>VDFB02326782.1:0-27157 GCA_007258455.2 Sequoia sempervirens | reverse complement strand
CCCTCATAGGCTGATAGACTGGATAGAGGGTCACTTCGGAGCTTGGCTCAGCTTCAGTTAGCAGAGTTTGATCAGTAGTCTTTCGTTTTGGCTCAATCGGAGACTTTTTGCAGAATTGCTATTTTTAGCAGTTCCTGGCAGGCAGTGTGGGACCCCTGCTATTTTTAGCAGTATGGCTTTGGCAGTATTTGGAATCACTTCAGAGTTCGTCAGCTTCAGACGGAACAGGAATCGGATGAGTAACGGGAGAAATATTAATATTTAATTGCATTGATTAAATATTAATTAATTAATGATTATAATATAAAGTTATAATTTTAAATTATAACTTAAGTGATTTGTCTTGAGGGGTGCGCCCATCATCAGGAAAGGGGGCCAGTTTGACAATTGAAATATTATAAAATATTTAGCTGAGACTATGGAGAAATTGAAAGATTAAAAGTTGAATATTTTATTAAAACCCTATTATTAAGGAAATCGCACTTTTCAGCATAATAGTGGATTTGCCTTGGGTTTTGAGCATTATGTGATTATTGGATTTTGAGAAACTGATCAAATTGATCTGAGCACAGAACCTTAGGGTTTGAACTCGAATTCCTTGGAGAACGAGCCATCTCCAGCGGAAAGCAATTCAGAGAGTGTGAAATATCACTTGATCTATTGCCAGCAGAGGTTTTCTCACACAGAGGAAATCATTGATCTTCAGAGTTAATTCATTCACAGAGCTTCAGTATATTTCATCATTCAGAAAGCATCTATTAACCTGGGCGCATCATATTCAGAGACCTAGACATTAATTTGAGGAGGTCGTACAAATCATAAAGGCTTCTGTACCTGGCCGTACCATCTTGACTGGAGCCGTCTTTTGCTTGGAAGGAGAAACGCCTCTCTTCTTGGCTTCATATCTTCTCCAGTATAGGCGCATTCTTCTTGGGCATCATCAGAGATCATCATTCAGAGGGAGAAGAGCATTTATTGACTCAGCCGTACAAATCTGTACCTTCTCAGCTTGCTGGTTTACCAGGTTTTTACAAATAAAAATCACTATTTTATTGTTGCATGTTAGCAGATCATTGTGTATTGAGATCATTTGATTAAATAAGGAAGCGTCTTCATTCTCTATTGTATTTCCTAAGCATTTTGAAGATCTAGCATTTTTATTGAATTTAATATAAATTTCTAGAAAAGCCGTACTGTTCATTTATTGCATCAAAACTCAAAAATTTGCAAAAAAAACCAAAACCCTTCAGAAAAACCTAAAAACAGTCAGAAGCGGAGATTTTGGGGAAACTAGGGTTTCTACATCTCATCAAGTCTCCAAGAAGCTTCTAGAATAAAATATTATTTTATTCTTAAGTGACTTTATGATTTATTATTTTTTTAGTCACTTTATTAAATTAATTAAATATAAAGTCATATTATGATATTATATTTTTGAGATAACTTTACAAATAATTAAAATAATATTTTATTTTAATTTAATTAAAATAATCAATTAGTCATCCTTATGAAATAACAATATTTGGACAACTTAATTAATTAAATTATTCTACCTCCAAATCGGGGACATGACAGTCCTCCCTTCCCAAAGATTGCTTTCCCTCAAGCAATCCATATCTGCCAAACCATCCAATTGCCACAACACCCGAAGCCATCTAAAGGAAAACCAACTGCATGCATTCTCCAACCACCGGGATCCCAAATGATCCTGAGAAGAACTCCAACCAACACCCTTTGAATAAAGTTGAAGCCTCTAACACTGTCCAAACCCGTCAATCTGTGAAGCCAACAATCCATCAAGAGAACTTCTGGATCCCAAACGTATATATCTGTCTCACCATGCCGACTCCAAGTACTGCAATGATAAGCTACATACATCCAAACCCTCCAAAAACAATCTCCACCTAGAGCACATGAATAAACTAGAAGTCTGTCCATCTCATCACCAATGAACTTCCCCTTGTGCCACTCTGATACCCCCTAGAGTCCAAGTCTTGAACTCCTGCTACTAGAAGCTCTCAACTGGAGAACTCAAAGTGTGAGACCTATCAAACTTGGACTCATCATATGAAATCTGAAACACATCACACCAAAGTGAATCCGAACATCCCTTATTCAACCCATCTCTTTGTTTCTATAAAGAACCGGACCATTTTTTTTTGTTTTTCAATTACAAATTACAATCAACACGCACCTGTTAAGGTTAGCACTAAACCAAAATGATGCGGAAAGCAACTCTAACCAGAATGTACACCAGGATCCCGAAGTGGGCAAGGTGTGAGCATTGGTCAGAGGATCTGAATGCAAATGCAAAGCTGGAAAGGAACTCTAACCAAGAATGGCGCCAAGTGTTGGCAAGCATATGGTTAGAGGATCAATGTATGATGAGCTGAAATAACCCTAACCAAGAATGGCGCCGAATGATGGCGAGCATATGGTCAGAAGGTCCCTATAACTACTGACTGAAAGTAAATAGGCGGCAAGCCAGCCTCTTCCACTTATTCAGTGGGTAGTACAATAGATAAAATGAAAGATAGAGAAGAGAATTGTTGTCAGTACTACTAAATAGCTTACAATATATCAAAATGCTTTGCCAGAGCCCAATTTTTCAACTTCTTCAATGCTGCAATAACCTAGAAGACTTTCACAATGCATAACCAACCTCTCTAAACTCAGATTTCACACAAGTATGCACTTATCTAGGACTGATATGACAGACCAGCACTTAGCAACTCACTCAAATGCTTATATCTTGCTCAATACTCATCCTAATGACATGAAACCAAGTGCAAATTGCTCTAGGGAAGATGGTGCCCCAAATTGAATGCTTAAACCTCACCAAAAGAACTCCATTTATTTTTGCACAGACCCAAAGCTATACCCAGAATGGTACGGCCCTCTTAAAGGGGCAATTTGCTTTTAAAAATTCAAATGAGCATTATAAAATCTTAAACTTTGCTAGATTGGTCGCCCAGCATAGGAAAAGGAATTACTTCAATACCCAGAACAATATTAATTTTATTTCAAGAACTATGAGCAATTCTTACATTCTTCAATGATATTCAGCAACTCCAGAAATGAACAGAAAATGCAAACTAGAACTTCAAAATGCAAACTACTAAACTGAAATGCAAGACAAACCTATTACAAGCTATCTCTCAACTAGTTGCTATCTTTCAAGCAAGAAGATGAGCCCATTGCTAGGAGGTGTGCTTTCCTCGAAGCGAGTGCTTGAAGACAATCCAGCAGCATAACGATATAGTAGACAAAAGATAATCAAATGAAGAGTTGAGGCCTGTATATATAGACTTGAGGAGAATCTTCTAGAAGCTTCAAGAAGGCGCCCAATTTCAAATTTGACTTCAATTCAATTCCCTCCAAAGGTGGCGTCCTTTTTCACATAAGGTAATATTTCATTTTATAAAATTTAATCTTTTCCCCTCAAGTGGCGTCCCACTTCTCCAACCTTTAATTTTGCCTTAAAATATAAATCAACACCTGATGAGACATTTCACCCATAAAGTCCCCTTTTTTAAAACATAAAGTTGTACTGCTAGGCTAAGGGGTTATAATAATAAAATATAACATCATATTATAAAAATAATTTATCTCTCTAGAAAATGCATCCAAAAGGTCAAAAATCAAACTGCCGACTGAACTGGTTGAAGACGAGAGCCAACTGCACTGAAGCCAACAGGACCACCGCCAGAAATAGAATTTACTAAAAATAGTAAATTCATGAAGTTGCTCGAAACACCAAACTGACCATACTGTTGCGAAGCTTTCTGAAAACCTAGAAAGAATCCGCAATCCAATTTCCAAACTTCAAGCAACAACCTCCTCAAAAACAGGAAACCCTAATTTCATCATCCGAGTATCCTAAGGGTCTCCGGAATAGGCCAACGGTCAACTGAAAATATCACATTTGAGAAGGGGACATTACAGTCCGCCCTCCCCAAGATTGCTTGCCCTCAAGCAATCGCAAATCCGGATGCTGTAGAATCTCTTCGTTCTCCCAAGTTGCATCCTCCAAAGGTAAGTTCTTCTACTTCACCAAATACTCTTTGATTGTTCTCCTCAAGGAACGCTCTCTGGAATTAATAATCTCTTCTGGAATCAAAGTCAACTATCCTTCCTCGTCCAAGGGAGGCAACTGTGATGAAGCAACAACATTGTGTCCAAGTGCCTTTTTGAGGCGAGACACATGGAAAACATTGTGAACCTTACTACTCGATGGTAGTTCCAACTCATAAGCCACTGCTCCGACCTTTTTGATGACTTTGAATGGCCCATAGAAGCGAGGTTTTAGCTTCTCAGCTCCACTCTTCTTGAGTGTAGACTGTCTGTAAGGCTGAAGTTGAAGATAAATAATATCACCAACCTCAAATGAACGCTTGACACGCTGCTGATCAACGTACATCTTCTGCTGATTTTGTGCTATTTGAAGGTTGTTCTTCAAGGACTTCAAAATATCTTGACTTTGCTGCAACCAATCCTTGGCTTGAGGAGCTTTGCTATCACCAAACACCAAATCAGCAAAGCTAGGGGCCTCATAACCATAGAGAGCCATGAATGGAGACATCCTTATTGACATGTGAAAGGATGAATTGTAGCAATACTCTCCAATGTGAAGCCATTTCACCCATGCCTTTTGCTGCTCCGAGACATAATTTCTGAGATAGCCCTCCAACTATTTGTTCACTATCTTTGTTTGACCATCAGTTTGAGGGTGATAGCTAGTGCTAGGAGTAAGCACTGTACCACTCATCCTGAAAACCTCTTGCCAAAAGGTGCTTAGGAACTTGCTGTCCCAATCACTCACAATGTTTTTTGGCAACCCATGCAATCTGAACACTTCATGGAAAAACAAATCTGCAACTTGAGCTACTAAAAATGTGCTAGTGATGGCAAAAAAGTGAGCAAACTTGGTCAATCTGTCCACTACAACATAGATACAATCTTTGCCTTGAGCCTTTGGCAACCCTGTGATGAAGTCCATTGATATGCTTTCCCATTTTTTGTTAGGAATGGGAAGAGGTTGCAGCAGACCAGCTGGAAGTGAATGCTCATTTTTGTTCATCTAACAAGTGGGACACTCCTTGATGTAGCATTGGACTTCCTCTTTCAGCCCCTTCCAAGAAAACCTCTCTCGAATCTGCTTATATGTTTTGAAGTAACCTTGATGACCAGCAAGTGGAATGTCATGGAAAGTCATCAAAATCTTCCTTTTGAGCTTAGAATCAGCTACCAAAAAGATTCTTCCCTTGTAATGTATCAAACCATCAATTACCTTGTACCTTTCATCATGAAAAGTACCTTCAATGATGCTGGTTGGAAACTGATTTTTGGGATAATCAGCAAGCAACATCTCCTTCCAATCAGCAGTAAGCTCACACAATGAGCTCAAATGAGGTCTCCGAGATAAAGCATCAGCCACAACGTTATTTTTCCCTTTGACATACTCAATGTCAAAATCGTAAGCTTGAAGCTTACTCACCCACTTTTGTTGTCTTTCATTCAAGTCCTTCTGATGCATGAAGTGCTTGAGACTATTGTGATCGGTCTTGACCACAAACTTGCTCCCCACCAGATACTGTCAAAACTTTGCTAATGCATGCATGATTGCAAGCATTTCCTTGTCATAGATGGAATAGGCCCTTTCAACGCCTCTTAGTTTTCTACTTTCAAACACAATGGGATGCTTGTCTTGCATCAAAACAGCCCCAACACCTTCTCCTGATGCATCACACTGTAACTCAAAAGGTTTGGAGAAATCTGGTATGGCCAATACTGGACAAGAACTCATGATTTTCTTGAACTTATCAAACACACTTTGAGCCTTTTCTGACCAAAAGAAAGCCCCCTTTTTAGTGAGGTCAGTAAGAGGAGTAGTACTTTGAGAGTAGCCCTTCACGAATCTTCTGTAAAAGCTGCAAGCCACAAAGACCCAAGAACCCCTTCAAATGAGTCAAGTTCTCTGGAGGTGGCCAATCAACTATCGCCTTGATCTTTTCAGGATCAACCTTCACTCCATCAGCGCTGATTATATGACCAAGGTAGAGCAGCTCCTTCATTCCAAATTCACATTTGGACTCTTTGGCAAACAAACTCTCTGATTCAAGAATGCTAAGCACTTCCTCCAAGTGTTTGAGATGCTCTTCCCACGTCTTGCTGAAGATGAGATTATCATCAAAGAAGATCAACACGAATTTCCTCAACTATTTCTGGAAAACTCTGTTCATACAAGACTAGAAGGTGGCTGGAGCATTAGTCAACGTGAAAGGCATGACTAAAAATTCAAAATCACAATAGTGGTATCTGAATGCCGTCTTCTCAACATCTGACCCTCTCATCCGAATTTGATTGTTGCCTGACCTCAAATCAATTTTAGAAAAGAACTTGGCACCATGTAGCTCGTCAATGAGCTCATCTATCCGAGGAATGGGATATCGATTTTTTATTGTGCTTTGATTCAAGGCACGATAATCCACACACATACGGATGGTGCCATCCTTCTTCTTCACAAGGACTACTGCTGAAGCAAAGGGACTCTTGCTTGGGCGAATGAAGCCCATCTCCAAGAGTTCTTTTATGTTTTTCTCGATCTCATCCTTCTGCTTCTTAGGATACCAATATGGTGTTGTGATGACTGGCTTGGCCCCTTCTTTGAGTTCAATGACGTGCTCAACTCCTCTTTCAGGAGGCAGCCCAGGAGGTAAATCAGCAAACACCTTACTCTTCTTGGTGAGTATAGACTGAATATCTGGAGGATAGTCCCTCTTTGTCTCCACTGGACCAACTAGAAGAACCATGCATTCCGCAGCCCACTCAACTTGATCGTGCCGAATCAGCCTCTCCATTCTCTTGAATGACACAATCCAAGGACCACCATTGGACATTCCTCTTAACACCACCTTCTTTCCATCAGATTGGAACTTGAGCTCCATGGTTCGTAAATTGAGAGAGATTTCACCAAGTGAGCGTAACCATTGTATACCAAGTATTGCATCAGTGTCACCAATAGTAACTGCATAGAAGTCATCTTTGACTTCATAGTTGCCTAACTGCATGGACATGTTAGGAACTCTTTGGTTTTAGGAAATATGAAACCCATCAGCCACCATGACTTTGAAGCCTTCAAATTCTTCAGTTTTGAGACCTCTCTTTGCAACCACTCCTTCGTCAATGAAATTATGTGTGGCCCCAGTGTCAATCAAGGAAACAATTCGGTGACCTCCAACTCCACCACGAACCTTGAAAGATTCGTTCTTTTGGAAACTAGAGAGTTGGGCAATAGGGGCCCCAACTCTTTGCTCATGATCAGACTCTTCTGGAGCTCTCTCTTCCTCACTGTCCCCAAAATAAGACTGCTGATCAAACATATCAAATTCTGATCCATAGTCTGAATAGGCCCCCATTTGATTAGAACGCCCTCTTCCAGGACATCTATGACCCTTGGTCCAAGGCTCTAAGCATGTGTAACACTTGCCCTCCTTCCTGAGATGTTCACATTGCTCTTCAGTCAACTTGGGTGGAAAATTCTTGTGCTGATTTGAAAAATGTCTCTTATCCTTCTTGTGGCCAAAGGGCTTTGGCAGAAATTTAGGCCTAGGGGCTAATAACTCCATACTTCGAGACTTCTTGATTGCTTCTTCGAGACTTGGTGGATCAAAAGCTTTAACCCACCCTTTCAAGGGTTCAACCAAACCTTCAGAAAACAAAACAACCAACCTTCTCTCAGTGATGTTGGGCACCATCATGGAAAGTCTTTGGAAATCAGCTATGTAAGAATCCAAGGAGCCATGTTGCTTCAGTTGTGCAAGTTCACGGAATCTCACTTCAGGATCCTTAGTGTCGAACCTATCAATCAGCTTATTGGTGAATTCACCATAGGTTCGAATGAGGTTATGGCCAAGCGTGACCAAACCATGGTACCACCACTCATGGGCAGCTCCCTCCAAATGAAGTGTTGCAAACTTGATGGCATCTTCTTCTGGCATGGGACGAAGTGAAAGGTAGTTGTCTAACTTTTGAACGCACGATCTTGCTGAACACTTATCACTTCCATCGAAGTGAGCCAATGACACCTTCCCAAGGGCTTGTTGATAATCGGTTCTAGGAGCCATATGAGCACGGTTATCAACTCTTCCTCCGTTTCTTCTGTTCCTTTGGTTCAAGAATTGATCAAAGGACCATTGGTCTCTAAGATCAGGGGGTAAGGTGGCATACTCCAAGTAGGCTTGCCTGGCATCATCTGCAAAAGGAATGACAGCTTCAACTTGTGGTTCCTCCCTCTGAGTGAATGTAGGAAAGAGAGGCCTAGAGGTTGATCCTCTAGAGGTGGCCTCATGCTAACCAATAGTTCTACTCCCTCCATTACCATTGTTCCCTTTGACTCCACTGTTTTCTCCTATAGCATGGTTTTGATTAGGAGTATGATTCTAAGGAATTTGCTGGTCCATTCGTGCAAGTAACCGGGACATCATCTCAACCATCCCATCAAACTTATTTTCCATCCTTTCATCTTTTTCATCCATGGCCTGCTTAAGATTGTCTGACATCTCAACTGTTTTACCAGTATCTACTGCTCTTCCTGTTTCTCTCAAAGCTTCTGAAAAGGTATCTGCTTCTGGCACTGGCGAAAACTGTGTCTGTTGTCTTCTGGCCTGACTTCTGGTGAAGTATCTGCAATCACTGTCACTCATCTGACAACTGAATCATTGTAGGGCACAGGTTGGCAGAATCATGGCTCTAATACCACTGTAAAGAACCCGACCATTTTTTTTTTGTTTTTCAATTACAAATTACAATCAACACGCACCCGTTAAGGTTAGCACTAAACCAAAACGATGCGGAAAGCAACTCTAACTAGAATGTACACCAGGATCCCGAAGTGGGCAAGGTGTGAGCATTGGTCAGAGGATCTAAATGCAGATGCAAAGCTGGAAAGGAACTCTAACCAAGAATGGCGCCAAGTGTTGGCGAGCATATGGTTAGAGGATCAATGCATGATGAGCTGAAATAACCCTAACCAAGAATGGCGCCGAATGATGGCGAGCATATGGTCAGAGGGTCCCTATAACTACTGGCTGAAAGTAAATAGGCGGCAAGCCAGCCTCTTCCACTTATTCAGTCGGTAGTACAATAGATAAAATGAAAGATAGAGAAGAGAATTGTTGTCAAATGAGCATTATAAAATCTTAAACTTTGCTAGATTGGTCGCCCAGCATAGGAAAAGGAATTACTTCAATACCCAGAACAATATTAATTTTATTTCAAGAACTATGAGCAATTCTTACATTCTTCAATGATATTCAGCAACTCTAGAAATGAACAGAAAATGCAAACTAGAACTTCAAAATGCAAACTACTAAACTGAAATGCAAAACAAATCTATTACAAGCTATCTCTCAACTAGTTGCTATCTTTCAAGCAAGAAGATGAGCCCATTGCTAGGAGGTGTGCTTTCCTCGAAGCGAGTGCCTGAAGACAATCCAGCAACATAATGATATGGTAGACAAAAGATAATCAAATGAAGAGCTGAGGCCTGTATATATAGACTTGAGGAGAATCTTCTAGAAGCTTCAAGAAGGCGCCCAATTTCAAATTTGACTTCAATTCAATTCCCTCCAAAGGTGGCGTCCTTTTTCACACAAGGTAATATTTCATTTTATAAAATTTAATCTTTTCCCCTCAAGTGGCGTCCCATTTCTCCAACCTTTAATTTTGCCTTAAAATATAAATCAACACCTAATGAGACATTTCACCCATAAAGTCCCCTTTTTTAAAACAACATAAAGTTGTACTGCTAGGCTAAGGGGTTATAATAATAAAATATAACATCATATTATAAAAATAACTTCTCTCCAGAAAATGCATCCAAAAGGCCAAAAATCAAACTGCCGACTGAACTGGTTGAAGACGAGAGCCAACTGCACTGAAGCCAACAGGACCACCGCCAGAAATAGAATTTACTAAAAATAGTAAATTCATGAAGTTGCTCGAAACACCAAACTGACCATACCGTTGCGAAGCTTTCTGAAAACCCAGAAAGAATCTGCAATCCAATTTCCAAACTTCAAGCAACAACCTCCTTGAAAATAGGAAACCCTAATTTCACCATCTGAGTAGCCTACGGGTCTCCGAAATAGGCCAACGGTCAACTGGAAAGATCACATTTGAGAAGGGGACATTACAGTTTCATCAATGACGTGGTCAAATCCTGTACATGTGGGCTGAAAGTGAACTGATCAGCACACTTCATAATGCAACCAAATAGAATTCTCCTGCCTGCACCAATGGAATACCTGAGTAGTCATGTGTGTTCCTCTCCATACTACCAACATCAAAAGATGACTCATCACTCAATATAGAAAAAGCAATATCCTCAACGTAACCATCATGAATGCCATCCACTCCTAACATGTCTATGTCATCCTCGTACCAATCCACTGCTTCCCTCAAAGTATCACCTAACAAAACTCCGACCAACAAAGTAGGACCGCCACTAACCCATGAGTTGATATCATCATTATCTTGTTTCTTCTTGTTTGGAACCAAGTCCTTCAATTGATAATTCTTATCAACCTCATCATCACCATCATTGGAACAATGTGCCTTTTCAGATTCATCCTCTCTTTAGATACAGAGACTCCTAATGTTATTTATCCTTTTTAGCCTTGCTATGTTGATGAGATTGGCCTTTTCTTTGACTTCTTGAAGGTGTTGTCTTGCATTGGTAGCCACTAATTTATCCTCTTTGGCTTTTTGTGTCCATCCTTCATTCATCTTTTTGGACCTCTTTACCTCTTCTCTGCCAAAATATACAAGATCAGTCCTCTTATGCTCTTGATATTTTAATATCTATCAATTGGTGTAGGGCTGCCACCAATGAATGATATCATAACATTGATTTTCTCATGATTACAAGCTCCTATCTCATGAGAATGATGGGACATAATGCTACTGTCCTCAAACAAATCAGTAATGACATCATGCCATTGTATAGTATCTTCCTCATGTGTAGTAAAAACACTAGTGGCTGATCCACTAAGTAAATGATCAGTTTTTCCGTCCACCTTTATGTCTTAATGTAGCTGCTCTAATGTAACTGGTTTGTCTTCAACCATCACGTGCTCTTCTTCAATCTTAAAGTCATCATGAAGTGTCATGTGCTCAACATCTTTCTCTATGCAAATATGATTTTTGCTCTCCTTAGGATCAATTGTAGGTTGATCACTAACTGCAGAAAATTCATCATAGAGGCTTCTATATATTTCTCTTGTAGATACCTCATGTTTCTCCTTTTTTTGTTTTGCGAGGTATACCATGACTCCATCAACTGCATTGTTCTTTGTTGTTGTGAGAGTATAATTTTCTGCAATTCTTTCAAGGTGTCCTCCATCCGTGGCTGCTCGCATGTCTTTGGACTCCTTGCTTGCAATAATATTTTGGATCCTCCATATACTCAATGAATGGAAGGTTATTTCTAATCCATTGTGGAAGTGCACGGTATTCTTGGAAAGCAATCTCTATTTATTCTTTGGAAACCATGATTGACTAGCTGGCTGCCCACAGTTGAAATTCAAACTTTGAATGACCCAATCAGGCTGGCAGAATCTTGGCTCTGATACCATTGTACAGTGCCTTGCCAAATGACCCAAAAACTCAGATTTTTTGCCTTAGGTATTTTGACAAACACTTTGCTTGCAACCTCGGAACTTCCTGGTAATTGTTTTCAATTTGTTTTGTTTTGTCTTTGATAGATGCCAATACATATGCTAAACAAAACCATGACAAATTTCAATTTTTGAAACATAATATACTGATTTAAATTTAGTTTTCAATATCAAAAGGATCAAACTTGAATGTCATGATAGATAATCATTGTTTAACATTTAAATAGTATATATATATATATATACTTTATTATATTTTTGTACGGACATACCTGATTCCATACCCAACCCCCCAAAAAAAATTTCCATACCCATGTACCCATACCCGTGCCCGTACCCGATTCAGCAACCTAGGTTAATTATGTGGATTGATTAGTTAATAATGGGGGTATAAATCATTTGTGGATGATAGACTTATTTGGATTTATTTTAACATTTGAATATTTGTGGAGAATTAATTATTTAAATTAATTAAATAATAAAGATCACTTAATCAATTTGATTTTGATAAAGCAAATTAATGAAGGTAAGATGAATTATTTTAATAAGTGGAAGAGTTATGTTGTTAGGTGTCAAGATGGGGGACGGTGTTATGAAGATGGGCATATGTGAAATTTCAACGTCTACACTCAAAACTAGTCAAAAATATATATCCTCAAAGATGAAAAATTGAGAATTTAAGTAGATCTCTTTTTCAATGCCAAGGGTTGCTCATGCAATCAACAAATTTTTCACTGTTCTTCTCTTGTTTGATCAATGGTTGCTCATACAATGAACAACTTTCTTCTGAAAAGGGAACACCTTAAGCTAGGCAAGCAATGGACCAAAACTAGGAATAATGATAGAAAAAAATTCATCCTATGTATAGAGAATTGTAAAGTTAAATAAAAGAATTAGCAATAAAATAATTTAATGAGTTACACAAGAAATGTTCCTATCCTTACTTTTTTTATAGCTAGAATCTTTTATGATTAGACTTTCAAGTATACCTGAAAAATTAAATCCATCCAGGAGAAACCATTTGGATTACTCTTCTTTAAGAGAGTCTGAACTGGGTGAAGTCTCTCAACTAATATGTTACAAGCATGTCGAACTGCTTCACAGCTTTCCTCAGATGTGGTGCTTCCAGCTGTAATTCCTCCATGTGCTAAGCTGATACTGTCTGACTGAAACAGTCTAACTTTTTCCATAATATCTCCACTTAAACCTGGCCATAGCTGACCAAGAGCATATGCTGTCATCTGCTTTACCTTAGTCCAAAGTCCCTGACCTAACTCAACTCCTCCCACCTCTACAGCAATAGAACCATCTTCAAATATGCTTACTCTTGCTGGTCTAGAAGAAAGAATTACTGGATAAAAGCATGGTACCAAGGATAAGCCTCTTTTAAACCATCGGTTAGTAGCATTAAACTCTCTAATATTCTCCATTCTCTCATAAAAAGATGCCGATTGCTTTAGTTTCTCCCAGATTGAAGGCAATGTATAACTAATAGGACTCTCCACAGAAGGTCCATAGAAGAGCTTGGCACTTTCAAGTGTGTGAATGTTCTTCTCTCTTACAACAATTGAATCCAAACCTAGAATTGAGGCAACATGCTCAATAATGGTTTCAGCAATGAAAGATCCCTGTGTTTCTCCAGGGGCCCTCATTGCTGTCTTGCTTGGTAGATTTGTTTTACATACTTTATAGTCAACTGAAAAAGCTCCCCAGTTGTATTTCTTCATTGTTTTAATTATGGTATGGGGAAGCAAAGGGCTAAAATCAACTGTAAATCCTGCATCAATGAATAATTCCACATGCAAAGCTGTAATTTTTCCATCATTTTTGAACCCAACTGTATAGTTTGCCTTGATAGGATGCCGTCCACCACTCATGATCATGTCTGTTTTACGATCAAGGTATATTCGGACAGGACGCTTCAATTTGTATGCAGCCAATGCACATGTAACTGCAACCTGAAAATGTTGAAGGAGAAATTGAATTCAATATAATATATACTTGAAAGGAAAACATGGTGCAATCTGTGTGGAAGTATAGTAGAAGTTCATTCAAGAAAAACATATAAAGTAAATTATGTTATCTCTCCAAATAGAATATTCTGATAAAATTTGTGGGGCTGCAAAATTGTGAAATCAAACTAGATGACTAAAAGGTGAAAAAATGACTGGTTAACATAAAACTATTCATACATTTTCAATTCAATTGGCATTACTTCTTTCCTGCAAGAAACAGCTGTGGTGAAACTGTTGATAACATTCATGTTTGGCAATCAACTTGTCAGAATAACTGTAAGCACATTCAAAAAGATGTCTTCTTCCTATACACCTTCAAGAACCCTTGTAATTATTTTACTTTCATCATATCAGACTGCTTTGAAAAATCCTTTATGCAGCAATAAATCCTTCTTGAACCACCTTACTATATACAGGCAACACTCTCCACTTCTACAAGATTTTCTCAATTGCTTCTAACTTGTTCAATTTAAGTTCCTAATCATATCTTTATCAAAGTGAACTCTATCAGAGAGTATTATTCTGGTTTGAATATCTTGTCTAATCATTAGCCACACAGATATTGGAATGTGTTCCTTCACTTAAATATTGTCTGTAAATTTTGAAGATTGAAGATGCCCTTTATTGCCTTAGATTCTAAGTGATCCAAAAGGATCTGATATTGAAAATTCTTCATCAATTTGAGGTTTTCCAGAAACAATCAGCAATACAAAACACCTGTTTTTATCAGCAGAACGAAAAGGCCAGTTCCCACAGGGGGAAGGGGATTTGAAACCATCAGCCGTCTGATAGGGGCAGTTTCACAACAGCTGAGGCAGTTACAAAACTATCTTCTTGAAGGAACAGTTTCATGAATACTCCGATGCTGGGATCTTCAAGCGCACAAGGACATCACAACATCTATATAAAAGCATGAAGAGGATGGGCTGCATCATTGGAAGCTTGCATGAGTATTGTAGTGATTCAATTGAGGAGAACTCAGCTTTTGGGACATTGGAGACTTAGTAGTGAGCAACTGAAGCAACTATAACTTGTATCTACTCTCTATACTTGTTTCTTGATTAATAATATTTGGTAGAAATACAATTGCCTCTACTAGCCGTTTTTCCCCATGGGGTTTTCTAAGATAAATTTTTGAGTGTTGTGTTGATTCCTTCTCCATTTCTGCATTTAATTATCTGTAAGGACCCTTGCTCCGGATCAATAGATTTTCGATTTATTTCTTATTGGATTGACAAAGGTTATCATCCAATATTATTAAGGTAAGCTAATTTGGTTTCCAAATTATAAATGGAATAGAATGAACTATTGATATAACACTTTATTATCAATTGTATCACTGCAATTTTGAAAATAAAGTATTTCTGATATAAATTCTGAAATAAGAAGTCTGATCCAATTATTAGTCTGATAATGGAAATTGAACAAGAAAATATACTTGCTGTTTCTGATTTATCAATTTAAAATCATGCGTCAGTATATACAAGGGAATTATGTTATTAATTCGATTGTTGTTCCTGACTTCGTCTCTATATCCATGCAATTTCATACTTGGCATTGTATCTGACTATTGCTGATTATACATGCATCCATTAGCCTTGTAAAGGTGGGCTATACACCATCCTTACTAGTCTGACTTTAGGCTCATATGAGCACCTCCAGATCTGAGTTTTAAAATATAAAGTTACAATCTTCTATATTGTCCCTCTCCCCAAATCTTATTATTATGCCTCTACATGAAGGGAGGCATCCTTTTGAAAGAAGACAACCTTTTGAAAGGATATGTCATTTGCTAAGAAACCATTCTTTTAAGCATACCTCAATCGCTACCTTTAATTTATTCCAAACCTTTTAACTATTGTTGCTTTACACACATAATTACTGCCTTATCATCACTAAATCCCAATTATTATATGAATTCTGAACTTCTCTTATAACCTGTAATGTCCCCATTTTCATGAGCGTCACTATTAAGAGGATTTAGCCTATTCCTGACCCTCATAGGCTAAGGAGCGTGGTTAGGGGGTCTTCTTCAGGTGGTTACCCAGTCAGTTGTTGGCTTCTACTCATTGATTTTGGAGTTAATCAAAGGTTTCTTATGATTTGTTGGATGTTGGATAACATACTATTTAATAACGCACTGTTTGATAACATACTGTTGGATAACACATTGTTTGATAACATTTTGTTGGCTAACATATTGTGTTATCATATTGCACTTGATGAGTTATATTTTAATATTATAATAAAGTGCAATTATAATATAATATTATAATGTTATTTGGAGACTTCTAGAAGAGGCCGACCTCTTGAGGTGAAAATGTATAAATAGATGAGGAGGGCTTGCTTCTCAACATGAAGAGTTTGATAATTGATTTGACAGGTCCATTGTGGAGCCTAGGGTTTCTGGGTTTCTGCAGTTTGGTTTACATTGTCTTTGGGAACGAAAACTCCCATTGATAGCATAACTGAGGTGGTGAAATATCCTCCAAAGGGTTGCAAGTTTGGAGAGGGCAAATCAGCCTTTTCATTGGAGCTAAATTTTGTGGCCTTTGGCCAAATTTGGGAATAGAGAATTCTTATTAGCTTACTGAAGCATTTGGAAAGTATTTGCAGATTGAAGACATCATCAAATTGCTTGAGGATGGCTTATTGAAGGATTCGATTTAATCAGCTACTGGCCATTAAATCTGTGTAATTTTCTCCAAGCTGGGCGCACTAGAAGGAGGGACGATTTTGGGGAGAAAGAGCATATAAAAATCTGAAAATATTCAGGAGTGTTCTTTGAACATCTGGAAGACATATTCCGCCAATTTGGAGGTCCAGGCAGTCATCTTTGTGAGGAATCGAATTGAGGAATAATTCTGATGCAAATTTCAGTCATGCTGTTACAGTACTGAGGACCCACGATTTTCTCTTTGATGGAAAATACTCCATTAATTTGGCTTAGAATTTGATTCGCCCCATTGCTAGTGTCTTGGTGATGGCGTTTGGAGCTTAATTAGATAGTTGAAGGCTGCTTATAATTTATTGCAAGAGGATTCAGATCAGAACAGGGGCAACTTAGTTTGAGGAAGGTTTTCTAGTTGAAAAGGCAACATTTCATCATATACTCCCTTAGCATAAATTCTCCAGGTTCTTTTTTATGTCTTGCATCATTTGAGCTGGTTTTTGCATTATAGGATTGTTTCCACATGTTGGCTGTAGCAGCATCTTATATCAGATTGTATTGCATTGAATCATTATAATGCCAAGAGTCTTGGCTCATATCCATATCAACATTGTAATTGAGTTGCATATCAATGAGGAGTAATAAGTTGGAGCAATAAATGGAGTGTAATAATCATTTTGATAGCATTATGGCATGCATGACAACTGTTTGTGAAAATGATAGTTGGTTGTAGGTGCATATTTGCAAGTAGAAATTATATATATGCAATTGAAAAGACAAAGGAAAGTTACATTTGCATTTAGATTAATATTTAGACATTGTAGTATGCATTTACAAGCATTTAGAGTACTTTGATATCACTTTTCAAGCAACATTATCAGACTAAAACCACAGACCAGCAAGCATTGAGTTTACATCAGAAGTGTTTGACAATATTCCTTGAGGCAAAATTCACATCAGATTGTCAAGGGATATTACAGTGGTATCAGAGCAGTTTCCTGCCAACCTGTTGGTGTGAAATCAGCTATGCACAATTCAGTACTTGTTTCTTGATTAATAATATTTGGTAGAAATACAATTGCCTCTACTAGCTGTTTTTCCCTATGGGGTTTTCTAAGATAAATTTTTGAGTGTTGTAATGACCCTTGCTCCGGATCAATAGATTTTCGATTTATTTCTTATTGGATTGACAAAGGTTGTCATCCAATATTATTAAGGTAAGCTAATTTGGTTTCCAAATTATAAATGGAATAGAATGAACTATTGATATAACACTTTATTATCAATTGTATCACTGCACTTTTGAAAATAAAGTATTTATGATATAAATTCTGAAATAAGAAGTCTAATCCAATTATTAGTCTGATAATGGAAATTGAACAAGAAAATATACTTGTTGTGTCTGATTTATCAATTTAAAATCATGCATCAGTATATACAAGGGAATTATGTTATTAATTCGATCATTGTTCCTGCCTTCGTCTCTATATCCATGCAATTTCATACTTGGCGTTGCATCTAACTATTGCTGACTATACATGCATCCATTAGCCCATTGTAACGAGACTCGCCCAGACTCGGCGAGTCCCGGGCCGAGCTAGTCTGGCCGAGTCTGGGGAGCCCGGGACTCGGACCCGCCGAGTCCAGAGCCGGACTCGCCGGACTCGCCAGACTCGCCGGGTCTGGGCGAGTCCCGAGCCTGGGACCCGGCTGCGGCAGCAAGCTCTTAAGACACTTAAAAAACATAAAGTTAAAAGTTTAAGTTAGTTTTTTTTTTGTTCTATATGTTCTCTCCAACCCTAAAAGCAACCTCATTTCACTCTTTTGGCAAAATAGAAGAGAGAGTTGTGAAGAAAAATAGGAGGAGAAGAGAGGGCAACCAGCAAATTGTTTAAAACAAATGCAAGGTCATATATCATTTGGGAAGCTTCATACTGCTAAGGAGGTGCATTGAAAGTTCATTGCTAGTGATTGGGAGGAGTTTGCATTGCATTCCAAGCCAAATCTAAGAGGTAAGTTTGATTTTAACGGTTTTTTTTATGTTTTTTTAACAAATAATTCATTGTAATTTGTAAAATCATTGTTTTTAAATTTTTATAGTTTGCATTTTTATTTACAAACCCTACTTGCAACTTAAATAATTTTACAAACCCTACTTGTTATTGCAGCCACATTCATTTGCAAATCAAACCATATTATTATTTTCACAATGTTTCAAACCCCAGTCAGAAAAGACCCTGCTTGGAAACATTGTGAAAATTTTCCCGGAATGAAAAGAGGAGAAACAAAATGTAAATACTGCAAAACAATATATCATGGAGGCATAAATAGATTGAAATACCACATTGCACGCATACCCATCCATGATGCAGTGGGCTGCACCCTAGCACCTATTGAGGTTGTTCGTGAAGTGCAGGTGCAATTAGAAAATTTTGAAATGCAAAAAGAAGTTAGAAAGAGACAGAGGGAGGAGTTGGCGGGTGTTGGAGTTGGACAAGGACTTGGTGCTGTTGGAGGTGCTTCTTCCATGCCTCCATACCGTCCTAGTGCTAGTGCTTGTGCTAGTGCTTCTGCTTCTGCACCATCTATTCCTATGCGTACTCCTAGTGCTGGTGGCGCTGCTACTGCTAGTGGTAGTGGCAGTATTAGCATTGGCTCTAGAGTTCGTAAATCTAGGGTGGACTCATATTTTGTACCACGCACTACTCCTGGTTCCCAACCATCGCTTGAGAGCATGGGTTGGAACAAGGATGCACATGATGCAGCAAAAAAGACAATTGCAGACTTTTGGTACTACTGCACCATTCCCTTCCATGTAGCCAGGTAATTCTTTTTTCGTTTAATTGTTTTAAAATTTATATTTAAATTTTATTGTTTTAGAATTTAGATGTATCTCACTATCAAATTCAAATTTAAAGTTAAAAACTTAAATCTTTTCATTTTATGACATGTTTTAGGTCTCCTTTTTGGCAAAACATGGTTGATGCAATAACCATATGTGGGGCGGGGTTCAAAGCCCCCAGCGAAGATGAATTAAAGGGCCCACTTGTGACTCAAAAGGTGGCGGATGTGAAAGCACAATTAGAGGAGCAGCGTGTGCAATGGAGGAGGATTGGTTGCACCATCATGACTGATAGTTGGACCGATAGGAGAAATAGGACGTTGTTGAACTTTCTAGTTTCCTCTGGAGGTAATTGTACTTACCTTAATACATTGATATTTGAATTTGATTTAGTGATTAATAATTTAATAAGGCTGATTTATGTTTTTAATTTATTGAATAATTGGTAATTTGGTTTTGCTTATTTTTTCAGGTGACGCTGTCTTCATAAAGTCCATTGATGCTTCCGCCCAATTCAAAAATGCCACATACCTATGTGAGGCTATAGAGGAGGTGATAGCCGATGTGGGGGAAGAAAATGTAGTGCAAGTGGTGACAGATAATGCAGCAAATTATATTGCTGCTGGTAGATTATTGATGGAGAGGCACCCAACTATATTTTGGACTCGATGTGCCGCCCATTGCATTGACCTCATGATGGAGGATCTTGGCAAGCTCCCATGGATAAAAACATGTATGGAATCAGCAAGAAACATTTGCAAATTTGTTTACAATCATGCATGGGTGCTTAACCTTATGAGGCAATACACGGGGTTGAGGGAGTTGTCTCGTCCTGGAATCACTCGGTTTGCATCAAATTTTATCATGTTGCAATCCTTGATTCGGTCAAGGGCACCTTTGAGGCGCATGTTTGCTAGTGAGGAGTGGTCTTCCTCATCCTTTTCTACAAGCACTGCAGGGATTGCTGTGGCTGATTGCATATTTGATGAGGCAGGGTTTTGGACACCAGCAGATGAGATTGTGAAGGTAACATTTAATTCTTTATTATGTTTTAATTTTTAATCATATCTTACTTTTATTTGTTCATTTTCATTGACAGTCACACTTACTTATTTGTGAAACATGTTTGCACTTTGCAGTTTATTGAGCCCTTGCTAGTTCTCCTACGAGTTACAGATGGGGAGAAGCCCGCAATGGGCTACATATATGAGGGCATGGATAGGGCCAAAGAGGCCATTAGATCAGTCTATGGTGGAGTTGATGATAAGTATCGTCCCATTTGGGAGATCATTGATAGGAGATGGCAAAACCAACTCCACAGGCCCATCCATGCCCTGATGTTTCCTAACCGCCTTCCGCCTGATCTCCGTGCGGCAGAGAATGCAGCGGGCCTCTACCGGACGACAGAGAATGTTGCCTTAGTACGAGATAGTAGAGATAGATGCCTCTACCTGTGCACGGGAGACTTCTTGCACAATGCAGCATAGGTAGACAAAATTACCGCCAGTAAAATATTTGCATGCAATAATTTTCATCTTTTTATATTATAATTTATTATTAAATGTTGACCTTGAACTTGAAACTTGAAATGAGATTGATTTTGTTTCTTTTTCTCATCTCAGATGGATGGTGGGAGATGTTTGGTTCTGATACACCGAACCTGCAAAATGTTGCCATACGAATATTGAGCCAGCCATGCAGTTCATCCGGTTGTGAGCGCAACTGGAGTATGTTTGAGCACATACACTCCAAGAAGCGCAATAGATTGACAGTGGAGAGGATGAATGACCTGGTATATGTTCATTACAACCTTCGCAGCCACGATATTAATAAAGAAGGCTTTGACCACCACAACACCTCTAATCCGTTTAGGAGGCGAGTGCCGATCCACCGAAAGGGATCACTCCAGGCCACGCAGCCTTGCATGACGAGGGACCTGACTGGCGGGACCAAAGAGAGAGAGAGGCTGAGGTTGTAGCCATGGCTGAGGAGGAGGCTAGAGCACGAGGAGACATAGCTACTGGTGGAGAGAGTGGTATGGGGACTCAGACACAGGCAGAGACTATGGCTGCAACTGCAACATCATCTAGGACCTTTAGACACCTTCGTAGGAAGGATGTTGGCTCCACTGTGCCATAGGCATAGAGTGATAGACTTATAGCTATTGTTTTGAATCTTTTGATATTTCATATTTGTATGGAACATTTGATGTCATGGATTTCATTTTCCATGAGTTTTGTATACATTTGACTAATTTTATATATCAAAGTATGTTACCGTAGCTAAATCCAATTTGCGCCTTATACTATGGGATTAATATATACTGTATGATCAAATTTTTATTTGTTAGGAGTCTAATAAAGCGGGTGCCGAAATGTTTTGCAAATCTTTAAAATCTCTAATTTTCTAAGGTTTTTTCAACTTTTTTCATTTTGCCGAGTCTGCGCCGAGTCCGAGTCCGAGTCGCCGAGTCGCCGAGTCGAGTCACCCTAGCCGAGTCCGAGCCGAGTCCGAGTCTCGTAACAATGCTATAAACTATAAACTATAAAGTATAAACTATAAACTATTGCAAGTTGGAGGGAAAATCCAATTTTGTCTCTCCAGGCCTGCTGTCAGTGCAAGACCTATTGGATCCCTTCTAGAGTTTAGATTGTCAAAGAACATTTACATATATTTGCTACTGATTTTGATGTTTCCTGTGATTAGAGACCATTTGGGAAGTGTTGATGCTTCCTATGACAAATAAATTAAATGGAAAAAATAATACTATTTAGTTAAGATCTTGGATTCTAATTGAACATGCAAATCAGTATCATTTTTTAGTCCGTAGCATGATAGTAAATTAGACTACTACTCTTTAGTGGATGCTCTAGTATAGGTTTTGCCACCATCCAATCATTACCTTAAGAATTTATGTATGTTGGATGAAGCAACACTTTATAATTGTCCTTGGGCTTAATGGGGAGGCGAAATGAACATGAATGGAGAGGACATATCAGACATGCAACAAAGTTCCAACCCCATATAAGGTAATAACTGATTGTGATCCTAAATTTCTACCAAAATAAATCAAATACTTGGGAGCCAAATAATGAGACTACTGTGCTACTTGGATTTCCAAATGATAGTGACAATTGGGAGGAATTGAGAGTTGTAACATAAAGAAATGAAGGTCCTCAAAATGTGAAATGCAATAGAGCATTTATCCTGGGAAAAGCCCTTGAGGGGTGAAAACTCAGTTGGTAGAGGCAATTACTCTTCTGACTGGAGTATTTTGCTCAAATAATCAAGTCCAAAGTGTTTAACAACCTCTATCAAGCATATTGCTACTTCAGCCTTCTACTTCTAAGTGATATGACAATTCTACTTTCCTTCCCATCTTTGTTTTGGGCTCCCAATTGCTTCTTATAGAGTGCTGGAAGACTACTCATGTGAGTACAAAACCTTTTACATGGAAACCAAAGAGACAGGGTTGCTGAAACAATTCAGAATCTCTTTATTTTTGCCATTTGGGCAAAACTGCCTCTTTTCAGTAGGAGGTGGTTTTCTACCACCCCAGTAGTTTCAAAACCGTCACTTGCTGACAATTTTTACCCTTCTTTTGGAAGTCATAATTTTTGCATAGGGAATTGAAATGAGGTGTCATTTCTTTTCAAATTGCGTAGCTCTTAGAGAGGAACGTGAATATGTGAACATATCAACTTTTAATGCCATCAAAGTATAGTCTTTGACCCTGCAACATGCTGAGGTGTCTGAGCTTTACTCTTAGATCCAATACAGATCAAATTGGTCTTGGGGCATTTCAAAATTTATCGTATGCCTTGAGTTTTCATGATCATGTGTGCCTGTCCTTACTAAGCTTCTAGAAACCCTGTCAAACCGAGAGAAGCAACTTAATAATTGTCCTTGGTCTTGGTGGAATAGCTGGACACCAAATGAATGCAGTACAGAGTGAACGTATCTGTATCTACCAAATTTCTAGCTTCCATATGGAGCAATAACTAATTGTTTATTGGATTATTTCAAAATCAATTTGACATCTTTAGGTTTCAAGACTATTTTAAGACCAATTCTAGTAAGCTTTTAGAGACCCTATTAACCTCAATATTTCCGAATAGAAAACTCAACTGAAATGACCACAATCAAATAATATTCAAGTTGCAATAAGAAGTGCCATCAAAACTGACCTCACATAACCAATTAATGGGGGTTACCAAACTTGTTTAAAGTTTTGTATAGTGCTTTGACTTTTTCTGCTGACTAGTTAGTTTTTGTTTGTAAAATGCTCTTTGTGCATGACTTATGCTTTTATCAAATTTGTGCATATGATTTTGACAGAAGTGTGGCAGATATTTACTTGGATTTGGTTTATTTGGTTATGCAGACAAAAAGATCCATGGAAAGTAGCATCCCATATATAGTACTGGGAGCTATGTATACATATCTGCTTGGTATTTCCTGGACATCAGAAACATTACGCTTGATGTTTGCAAGCAAATATTGGCTCCCAGAGGTATTTATTGAAAATCTATATTGATTGGAATATAAATTTCTTCTTTTGATTGTACATTTTTCATTTTCCAGTCCAACAATTTTGTTCTTGCTTTATTTAACTAATACAATGATGATCTTTTTGAAGTAATGCCCTCAACAGTTGCCTGGGATTACAAGGATGTTTTCAAGCGATCTGACAGTAGCTTCTGCCTGGTTACACTTGTTAGCTGTTGACCTGTATGCTGCAAGGTCCGTTTTGTTACAACCATCATTTTTGTAGTATATTAGTATTAGAAAAGGAAATGAACTCATAGTCGATTGTTTTTAATTGCTCGTGCTCTTAATTGTTCTGATTCATTCCATTACTTAGCCTCTCCATATGCTATAGTCCCATGCTCTTCATTGCTCTTCGAAAATGAGTTTCTTCCCATAAATTAAGTCTTTTCCCGTCCAAATTTCCATAGCAAGGTTTCACTTTCCTCCTTTGTAGGCTGTACAAGAAATTAGACTCTTCAATTGATTTCAACTGCATCTTGAATAGTAAATGAGTTTACAGCTTTTCATATAAATCTGTTTTATTTGAGTGTTTTGCTAAAGTCTTAGAAACCTTATTTTTCAGGCAAGTCTATCGAGATGGCTTGAAGGATGGTATTGAGACCAGACACTCAATCACATTGTGCCTCCTCTTTTGTCCAATTGGAATCATGTCACATCTGCTAACAAAGGTAATTGTCGAGCAACAGAAACTCTTAATAGAGGATGAGACCTGATTTACCATGGACAATTTGCCGATGCATGCAACTGATCTGTTCCTTAAACTTCACCAATTACTTGGGGACTTGGAGATCCCTACAGTGTTTTTGAACCATGAATCCCTACTTGGGCATAAAATTAAATAAATTGTTTTAGTAATTACTATAGCGCATTACTAGTCATCTGTCTTCTGGTGGAAAAAAATCCATCCATTTTTCTTGTACTGTATAAATTTGTTGTTTCATAATTGGGGAAAGATTCACCTTGTTTTGTGAAAAACCCCATTGTCATATCGAATCAGTGTATTCATTCTGTATGTGTAATGAAATAACAAGGTCAATTTTTGTCTCCATCCGAAGCTGTTGGGGGATAATTACTTTGGATTGTGAGAAAAATGTCTCCTCTTTAGTAGGCTTCAGGGGAATGGGCTACCAAGCATATTTAGTTTTTAAGCAGTATATGAATCAAAGTTATATTTAGAAGTAATTTTTGTTGGATGCATGTTATGTTGGACCATTAATATATCAGCAGATCTATGGGTTTAAATATAAACCATTCCTTTCGTGTATATTAGTATTGTCAAAACAACTGCAAATAACATCATTTAAGTTTTAGAATAATTTATGCTACGCTAAATGTCAGTCATGCAGTCCAGGATAAAAAAATAAAAAAAGCTGGGCACAACAATTGATTCCATGCTTCATTTCGGTATCTACCACTGGTGATTTTGTCAATCGATTCACTATCTCATTTTCAAATTTTATGTATTGAGGAGGCTGTCTGCCACTGGTGATTTTGTAGGTAATAGCTTACCTATGGCGGAGATCCAGAGGTGGTAGAGAAGCAGCTGAAAGTGTTGCAACACTTTGTGGGGAATGATGAGAATCATCTCTTGTAGTATACAGTATCTTCCTGTGTTCGTAAATTTTATAATTCTTTTCTTACTTCATTCCGCCATAATTTGTGGGGAATATGAGTAATCTTTGGTTATAAACACTACTTTATTATATTTCAAAAAAAAAATTATTTATTCCACCATGATTATTGTGGGAATATTGACCTGTATATTTCGTTGCTGTTGATAAAATATTTTAATTTTATTCCGGTCAGAGGAACATATAATTTTGATACATACTATCTCACAACCAGAATTTATTATTTAGTTCCCTGAAAGCTAAAACAAAAACCCCTTAACGTATTTATATATTAAGTGGATAGTAATACTTAAAGATGCTTAATGCAGAAAGATGCAAAGAAAAATGATTTATAGATCATATACATTTCTGTCACCTGAATATTATGTAAAACTGATAAATAGTTTGTCTCTAGAAGATTGTGTTATAACGTGTAACTTGGACTGTATCATTCAGAGGTGTTTTTCAGTATATTGTTAGCACCTAAGATTTTAGGCACAAACCAAAGCAAAATCGAGCATAAACTAAAACAGAGCATAACAAAATGAACTATTGAGCAAGTTGATTGTCAACCTCCCTATGGCAAACCACTGAACAACCCACATGGGACAAATATCCATGACAGTGTTTTCCTTTCTGAAAAAAACATCATAATAAACACAAAACAACTACTCAGCTGTCAGGTTTATTTGCAATGTGGAGTGGCGTGTCACCTTCATCTAATTTCTTGAGCATGTTTTGCAAGATATTGACTATATATACACTATTTTTCAGTCAAACTCTCCACAAAAATCTGATAGTAACTCCAATAATTCTTTTATTTTCAAGAATAGGAAAGTTTTCGATGTTGAATTTTTCATGTATTGGTTAGGAATTGAACCTAGGATCTTTCATTGGTATGCTGTGGTGCTCCGGTACTGAGTTATTGGCCTACTTTGTGATCAGTCCTTTTCTGGCTCTGCTGTGGCTCTTTTTTCCAATATCCCTTTGAGTCACACCGTGAATATTCAGGCTCCTAGCATAAATTGTCATATACTAAATAGGATTCGAACTTAGAACCTTTCATTTACATGTTGGAATGCTCTACTACTATACTGTCAGCCCACTTTGTGGACGGCCTTCTTTATGATTCAAATGTAACTCATTTTTTCAACACTTAATTTTTTTTTTTTAAAAGTGATGGATGGAATAGAATCCAACATCAACTCCTTGACCCTTCAAAATAATCCTTTCTCGCTACTCTTTGTTCTCTTCTGTCTTCTCTCCATTCTTTTCAACCATTGCTTGTAAAACTCTGAGAAGTGCCAGACTACAAGAAACTTGACGACTTAATGAGTAAAACTGTCATGTACATTAGCCACTATCTGTCTCCCCCATGAGCAGAACTACCTGAACATCATATTGCTGCTCTTGTACCCGTAAATCTACAGCCAGTATGGTTTATTTATTGCTGCTAAATAACCTTCTCATTCCTAATATCTTGTGCAATGCCACTCGATTGTTCTTTTTTTTTTTCCACTTGATTGTTAATGGTCGTTTGCAAGCACCATTTACTCCGTCCATAACGATAGCCTGCATAAAAGGGGATTGTCTTCCTCTAATATATGAGAGGAAGATGTGACCTACCTGATGAAGTTAGTAGGAACTATCTTTTACGTAATAAAATGTCGTCATTTCTTCTTCTACAAATTATATAATTTACTTAGGTTCAAGAAATTGATGGCTGATGCACTTTCTAGGGAGGATGAAAAATATGAAGCTTTATTGTGTGTCATTTCAATGTTACAAGA
>VDFB02326781.1:0-26940 GCA_007258455.2 Sequoia sempervirens | reverse complement strand
GGAAGGATGTACAATTTGCAGTAGGGGACTATGTCATGGTCCACCTTAACAAATCCAGATTGTAGAAGGGAATGTCAACCAAAATCCATATGAAAAGAGTGGGACCATGCAAGGTGTTAGCCAAATATGGAAATAATGCTTACAAGGTGGAATTACCAGCAGACCTAGGCATGTCTCCAATGTTTAATGTGGCTGATATGATCAAGTATAAGGGGACAGTCACTAACATGGTTTAGAATAGCATGGAGATATTCAAGGATGTTAGCAACATGACACTACCAACACAAGACAAGCTACAAGCAGAGAAGATCTTGGAGTCAAGAGTGAAGAAGGCTACAAGGCACAAGGTGTACATGGAGCATCTGGTCAAATGGAAGAACAAGCATGAATGTGAAGCTACCTGGGTAGAAGAAGAAGACATTAAGAAGAAAGGCATTGATATGTCTCTGCTCTCTCCTAAAATTCCTTAGTTGGTTGTGTTGAGAGGGGGAGAATGGTGCAGGAGCACCTGGGAAACATGGGTTTTCCTGAAGTCTAGAAGGAAGTTTAAATTTTGTTGTGTTATCTTGAGGTCATGTTGACCATTTTGTTAGAATTTGGTGGATTAGGAATAAAAATTGATCTATTATGATAAATGGATTGGGAGGTGGAAATCATGGATGGGTTTTGAAGCTCTAACTTGTCTAGGTTGCCAACCTTGTCAAAGGTTAGAAAACACAATGGGTTTTATAAATTGTTTCATTAGGTCATCTATGGGTTCAAAAAAAGAAGAACTTAGTTGTTCTGGGGGGAATTTTTAAGACATGGCTCGACCATGTGATAGGGTTGGAGGCATTTTTGTTAGAGTGACATTTGTAAAGCTGAAGGAAACAATGTTTTGAGAGATAATTTTCTATTTTTTGCATTTAAAATTGAGCTTTAATGGAGTAAATTTGCTGTTGTTTTGCTTGTAATATGTAGTTTTGATATTGTGTAGGCTTAGTGTGCTATCTTTCTGTCTTTGCAAATCATTTTCTTCTTTTATTTGTATATAGTTTGTCCACTGTCTTTTTTTGGCCTGTAACAGGCGGTTTTGAAAGAATGGAGTCCTAGAGCACCTTCCCACCGTACAAATTGTATGGATTTTTGGGAATAGTGTCTAGGCTCCCTTAGTGTAAATATGTTAGCCTATAGGGTTTGTGGGAGCTCAGGAAATGCCAGCAAAGCTTTGCCCTAGGCAAGCCAGGCAGGGTCTGGCTAGGGAAGGCAGTGAGAAAAAGTCTTATAACTTGCAGGGGAATTAAGATATTTGAGAAATTATTTCTTGTGAATTTTATTGAGGGTATTAGCTATGCTTGGAGGTTAGGAGGAGGTTCTAACAAGTCTTTTGGAGGGAGAACTCTTTGACAGTCTGAAATCATCCTGTGAAAGCTAGGAAACCCTAGGTTTTTAACCATTCTTGTGTTTGAGCAGTGTATGGGCAGTGTTGTTCTAAAACCCTGAAAATATTCAAGGTGAGGACATGAGAACCACCATTCCCAAGCAAAGAACCCAGGTATTTTGGTGGGTTTAGAAGGAAAAATCATTTTACCTCTGTTTAGAGACCTAATTGGGGGCTCAAGGCTTGTAGCCTTTCAAACCCTAGAAAAGGAATTGTGTGAAAGCGATGGAAAGTTGGAAACTTGTGGTTGCTTAAGGACCATAGATAGGCTATTTTGAAGCTTTGAAACACCTTCACACCCCTGCAAGAATCTAGTAGAAGGTTGAGGATATTTGGTCTTTAAAGAAGAGTAAGGGCCAATGGAGAGCATATGGCGAATCACCAAGGTTGGCTTGGTAGAAGAGAAGCTTGTTGATAGAAGAGGGGTTGGTTAGACAAACCAGGGGCACCTAGTCATGAGTAGGGACCTATAGGTTAGATTGGTGAAGCAAGACACCAAGGAGGTCTTACAAGGAAAGGCCTAGAGCGGAATAAGTGATTGATTCCTCCAACCCCTCTCTCTATCAGAGACATGTTGTGTTCTATTGAATAACCTCTAGGATTTTAAAAGTTGAATCTTCATTCTTGGTTTGGGAAAAGGAGGAAGAAATTAAAAAATAAAACTAAGGTGATATATTGAAAATATTTTAGAACATTTCAAAACTATTACTAGGATATCAACCATGATAAAATGAACAAATAGCACCACAAACCCTTCATTGTTGAGAAGAGAATGAACTACTAAAGTTTATGCAAATTAAGATCTTCTCGTAGGAAGCACCCTTTAAGGTTCAATAGAAAACTTATAAACCAAAGAACAATTATGAATGCTTTAAACCCTTACAAAAGTTACTTAGCTAAATAGCATATTAAGGAATTCAATGCATTTTAAGCAAGAAATGAAAGAGTAAAAGGACATGATCCAATCTTCTACAAAATCTAAACTAGATACCATAAAAGTTGAATAACTAAAGATCAATAAATTATCAAGATAATACTCAAGATATGAATGAAAAAGAGCACAATTTTATGTAAATAGAGAAAAAGACACATGGTAGAGCCTAAAATAGGTATAATTCAATGTATCTCTTCCTTCTATTATGTTAATTAGTGAAAACAATATAAAATACTAAGGTAAGATATTTAGGCTAGACATTATCTTAAAAATTGATCAAAAAATGATTACAGAGCAAATACAGATAATTCTATAATGATTTTTCAACACTAGGGAGAGGCTCAAAAACTCCCTTTTATAGAGCAATAGAAGCAAACAAGCATAAAGCTATCTCCACCGCCACAAAACATAAAGGATAAAACCCAAATGGTAGCATTAAATTCACCACCTTAAAAATCTCATTTAGATCAGATTTATGTTAGTCAAATCCACTTAGTAATAAAGTTTGAGCTTCTTAAACACTAATTGAAACAAAACTCAAACCACCTAGAAGACGATTCCTTTCATTAAAATATGTGAAGACTATTGACCTAGAACCTAGCTTGCTATAAAAAATATTCCTTGTTAGAAACAAATGTAGTGTCATAAAACCTCATTTGACATGAATTTGATTGCTTGTAAACAATAGAGTCGATTGCTAATTGGAAGAAGATTGCATTCATGACACTTTAGGGAATGTTTGGTGCCTTTTAAATGCTCACTTACTGATAGTGGATCTGAGAATTCCCTCTAACATTCCATATTCCATCCAATAAAAACCAATGAGACACTTGGCAATTGGGTAGGAATTTCTTGAACCTCCCTTAGAGCTACTTGCAAAAAACCCTGATGTGCAACTGTGTTACGCTCTATGAACTTGAAAGGTATTGTATGAAAAAGGTCATGCAACCACCATGTGGCAGCATCACACACCTTTAAGTGATAGAAAGCCAAAAGCTTCATAAAAGTGCACATGTGTGACATGTGGATGAGCCTGATGGAAGAGAAAAAAAGGAATAAGTGAAGGTAGACCCCTTAGAATTGTGAATCTGATGGAAGAACAAGAACATAAAGAACAAGGAAAGAAAACAAACACGTGTAGAGAAAAACCTGTATAGTCTTGGTGACTCTTAGGGGGCCTTCGTGTGTGGAGGAAAGAACCCACAAACACTCTGAACCAAAGAAAAATAAAAGGAAAGATATGTCGAAGGCCTCAAAGTTTGAGAAAATTTGAGTGTAGAAACTCCTAGTTCGAAGGTTGAATCAATGCATGCAATTATTTAGAGGCCTAATCCAAATTAAAAATCAACTTAAAAAATATGTCACCTATTTTTTCCTATGTGGCCCCAATGCAAAAATAGAGATGAGCCAAGAGGTTTAGGATGCCTTCAATTTCTTTAGCACTTAGGACGAGCCTAAATTCTAGAAGGCCAATTGGTCATACTAGTTGGCTTCTAAAGACTACCTAATTAGTTATTCGGTCAATAATGCTCCATTTGGAGAAAAAAGGGGATGACATTCCTAGTTGGATGAGTCCTTCAAAATCCACCTTCATCTTGTTGACATTAAGCTTTAAGGTCTCCTCACAACTTCTGCCCCTTTGGGCTTCCCTGTTGCAATTTATGAATTCATTGGATTTCCTAGCAATAACTCTCCTATCTGAAATCCCCACATTTTCCAAGGTATCCTCTATAGCCTTATAAAGCTTAACAATTATGTTTTCTAATTCAATCGTGCCCTAGGAGTAACTAATTGTAAAATTTGTTCAATGACTAGGCTAACCTTAGCACTCACATCTTGCACATCTTCCATAAACCTTAAAGCTAGTTGCAAGGACATTACTACACTCTTTATATTTTCCTAGTAAGAGATATATAGCTCCTAGAAAACATGGAGGAACTCAGTTTGTTGTGTTTGTGTTTCCAATGCACTCTACTCCACTTGAATGTGGGACTCTTTTATTTTGACGTCTTCCTTCAATTGATTTATCATTTCTAACATGCCCAAAAGCTCAAGACACAACTGTTGGGTAAGTGCAATAAGTTGAGTCCACTTCTAGTGGAAGTGTCATTTTTCTGCTTTAAAATAGGTACCCATTCATTTTTTACAAGTACCCATTTTAAAGTGGGTACTCATTCCAAAATGTTTGAAAATAACTATCCATATTTCTCATTTGGATTTAGGCTTAGAAAATTCATGGTAACCCAAACTTTAGCCTTAGACCTACAACTACAAGGTCATGAAAATATCGAGAGAAAAAAAAAGACTATGTCAATATGGCTAACGGGTTATTTTTTAGAATTATTTTATGAAATTAAAACCCATTTTAGATGAGACTATGTAGATTCTAAATGTATTTTTTTTGCCAACTGTATTAATGTTTCAATTTTTTAAAATAATTTTTGATGAAATTGGTCCATAAACCTGAAATATCTAGTTTTTTTATTATTTTAATAACTTTTTATTAATTTTTTTTTAAAAACAAATTGTGCATGAACAATATTCAGACAATTCTTTTCTATTTAAAAATAAAAATAAAAATAAAAAAGTGATAATTTTAGGTCATATTATGTGTGATGTGCACATGGGATCTTCAAAACAACAATTACAACTACTAAAAAATTAACAAAAAGGTACAAAAATATTAAATTTGTTGCTTCTGGATTAAACTGTGTGATAGTTTTTGGATCAACGTTTCAGATCACACTTTGAGATCCATCATTAGGATGCAAAATGAGTTGGAGTGAGAGATTGCAGATCATCCAGGTTATAAGGGAGTGGATTTAGAAAAATACAATTATTTAGGTCAAAATATGGATGACATACACATGCATGGTATGGTAAGAAAAAGGTGACTTTTAAATTGTGATTTATAGAGATGCCTATTGAAAATTAATATTTTCATATGGGTATTAAAATAAATTACATATTTGGAAACTAAACTCTGAGTACTGCATTTCATATACCTTATTTCTTTTAAGATTTAGTCTTTAAGTGCTTCAAATTTTTAGGTCAATTTTGAAAAATTCTTAAAATTAGGGAAAACACTTCCACTTTTTGGCCAAAAAGTGGACTCAACTTCATGCACACACCCTACTCTAACTCCTTACTTGAATCTTGTAGATTGTATTCAATGGTTTTCCTTTGCCACTTCTCATTGTCAACTACTACCTCGGATCGACGAAGCTCCTCCCGAAACTTATTTTCCTTTTTGTTGAAAATCTTGTTGGTTTTGCAAATGCACGCTAGAGGCAATGGATAATTCCTACTACATTTTTTACAACTCCTCCATCCTTTCATCAAGTTGTATCTCTACTAGTTCTCTTGTGCTCCTTTCATTTGTTTTTTGGGCTTGAGAACTGGCCAATTCCTTCACTACTTCACTATTTCCCTTCTCAAATCTATTGCTTAGCTAGCTTTGTTGATCCAAAAACTAAAAAAATTTGGCTCGCATCTACTGTAGCTATTGTTCCACTACTTCACATTTTTTTTACCTGACATGTCAGAGAGCTATTTCCACATTTATTGCAACTCTTGTCTCATCTCCTACAACTTAGATCTTAATCCTTCACTCACCTTTTATTCAACTTCAACCTTCAGCAACATTTCTTTTAGTTAGGCTTGAAGCTGATCTATGTTTTCTTACACTATCTAAAGTGCTTTTGAATTCTTGTCTTGCTACTCCTACCTCAAGTAGGTCAAACTCTATCTTGGTAATCAAACCTTAAGGAGAAATGAAGAATGAATGAAATGAAACATGAAACATAAGATGAAACAATAAAACCTTGTTTGAAACCTTGTAGATCTGAAAACAACCATGAAGTTCCCTCAATGGATGTAGATATTGATCATGGTTCTTGATGAAAGATAATTCCTTTGAATACTTGAATTGATCTTGAACAATACATCACAACATTAGCTCAAAACCACATGCATGATGCACTAAATATTTGACATGATGCTTGAATCTTGAATGCTGCTCCAAATGTTTGATGATTTTCTCTTGAATACTCTCTAATGATCTATAATTCTCTTGTGAAATCTTAGGATGCTTGACTCAAAATTGCTAGGTGAAACTAAGTGAAATAGCCTTGTATTTATACTTGTTTACGCGAAAATTCTTGAAATTAAAACACTACAAGCTAACATCAAATATAGGATAATAGAATTCCACCAAGAACTTGATTTAAATTAGGTCCCGGTTAAAGTGGGACTCATATTCCAATTGGTTCATATGAGTCCCAGTGCCTTAAACACGGGACACTAACTCCAAGAAGTGTCTTGTTTAATGTGAAATTTTAAATTAGGTCCTAGGACCTAGGTGGGACTCATACACCTAAGGTGGTGTATGAGTTCTAAATGACAAGATCTAGAACACATGTCCCAAAACATTTATTCATGATTAGTTATTTGATAAATGTCAAGATTATCCTAAGAAAAATGCATTTACTAAGGCTTGTGGATACAAAATAGGACCAATTAGAGCATAAAGAAGACAAATTAATTTAAAAATCCCTATATTACTATGAAGGTATAAATATATTCTTTACAACACCTTAAATAAGGAACAATTAGGTCCATTTAGTTTAAGAGGACCCTAAACTTAATGTGAATGTGTAAAACACATTACAAAACTAAATCAAGAAAACATTAGGCTCAAGTTTATATTACTTATTCCCAAATTAAGTGTGAAAACGGGGTACATTTTTCTACAAGTTACAAGTCTGAACTATTTCTCCCTATGCTCTGATACTATTTAAGAATTAGGAGATCTTGGAGATGAAAAACATGCACAAGTCAACAATGCAAATCATGTGTTTAGTCAATCCAAGTGTACAAATGAGGAAGCCTTGCATATATGGGGAAAGAAGAGGTAGTCCACCTATCTTGTGGGTTGACAAATGCCCTGTGATGTGGAACAAATGAGTAGAAAAGTGTCTTATAGGTGTCAACCTATGGATCACTAGGAATGTGCAAACCAACAAGCTATTTGGCCAAGTTATCAACCTTGATGCCAAGTGTTGAGTGATCTTTGAGGTGAGATTAAAAGTCTTCCAATCTCAAAAAAGGTAACACTGAAGTTTACCAAATAATTTGGTAACCTCTAGAGGTCTAAAAGGTTCAACATTCAATTAGACAAGATGTTGTCTAGCCTCATCAACCTAAGTACACATAAGTATTTAGTGAATAGATAAATTATTCACTCTAACAATATGAAATATAATACTCCCACTAAGATCACATGCTAGGAATCGGTAGGCACTACATGCAAAGGCCCATGCATTTGTACACCTATGAGGATGTGCATGATTTGATGGGGGCTTGACAAAGATTAAGTTGTACAAGTAAAGGATTAAGTGAATAAGTGGACTAATCCACTTAATAAAAGGTTAAGGAAAGTAGGATTTTAATAAAATATTCTTTTAATTTTTAGAAAATTTATGGAAGAATAAGATAAATAAATAATTTTATTTATTTACCCAAGGTTGACTATAGAAAAGGTTATTTAATGAGTTAGGCTAGGAAACGAGTACAAGTGAATAGTGAATTTGAATTATGACCTTATAAATTAAATAATATTCTCTTATTTAATTAATAAGGAGATGACAATGTGATAATTAATTTTATAATTAGGTTTGTATTCAATCAATTATAAAAGAAGTAGTTGGATAATGGTAGTGTCAATTTTAAGTTTCTACAATAAAATAGAGGACGTGTTCTTGAAAGTTGGAGAATTTGTAGAGTGTAGTTGGAATTTCAATTCTAATCTTTAGAACAAATTAAATACAATATTGAAGTTTAATTTTGATTGACCAATTTTAATCAATTATCGTGTAGTTAACTCATTTATTCAAAATATCATTTATGTTGAAGGGGTTGAGCTTAATTGGTTAAAACATTGAGTTATCATTGTGGAGATTAAAGTTCAAATCCCAAATGAACATTTAACATGGAATTCTAAGTTGTAACTCTTGGTTTTCCATTGTTGTCTTCTAAGGTGGAAGTGGTTTCTGAATAAGTAGATTTTTAAGGTGTGGCTCTTAGTCTTCCATAGGTGGTTTCTATAATGGTTTCTTCAAAAGAACTTATACTAGTCTCATAACTGATCTCATAAAGATTTGTATTGATCTTATATTGATGCTTATATGAATAAAATATTTATAAATGATTAGCAATATAAAAAATTAAAATCATTGACATGAATGACCTTTTTTATTTATGCTTGTAATCATGGATTTCTGGGCTAGGCCCAAGTAACTAGTTTTTTTTGGTTTTCTGGGTGCTGCTCATGTGACTCTCAAAGTGTGCCTTCTTACCACCCATCCTTTTTTTTTTGAATATGTATTTTTATCTTTATAATTAATATATAGATAACTGCCTATTCATAAAAAAAAAAAATCATTTACATGAATGAACATATCTTTTAATGTCTCTTTAATATCATAAGGAGCCCTTACATTGTAATGTCATCCAATAAAATTATCTTTGACAAATTTGATATGTAACTGAAATATTTGGAGAGATGAAGTAATATCTTTATGCAACTACTCTGCACACTCCATGTGAACAAAAGCACTAAATAATTGATAAATAACCCAACTTGCCACACCCATAAGAGAATAGAAGTGGTTGGTAAAGCTGGGTTTCCTTTATAAAAGAATTTCATTACATTTTTGTCTCATATTTAAATATTTCTTTATTTCAATGCACGTATGACCTACAATCATATGATTATTGTCTTATATTTAAATATGTCTTTGCTTCCATGTGAATCACCTGCAATCATGGCATAGATGCTGCTTACAAATATAAAGTAGTATGCCTCAATGAACTAAAAGATTTGCATTGGCTTGGCATATTGCGTAAAGCTTATTAAAACACTGCAACATGGGGTCAAATGGCAATTATTAACGAGTTGGGCATGTCAAACAACATATTGAAAGACTAAACAACTTATTATAAATTCATTTTGATAATTAAATTTTAATATATAAAACACAATAGATTTTCACCGTTTCTATGAAATAGTATTATATGATTTCACTGTTTTCTTTCATTTTGAGAATCTATACCAAGGTACCAACCTTGGTTATGAAATTTTTGCATTCCTTAAACTTTCTGTGTTAAGTTTATCATAGTCTCAGGTTTCAGTAGAATAAACTTAACATGCCCATTTTAATAGCCGAAAATTAGCTGCTGAACAGAAATTGAGAAAGTTGAATATGATACAAAAAATACAAGAAATCAATGCACACAAATTTGTATCCAGAAAAGTCTAATAATAGAGATCTCAGATCTATTATGAAGTCCGTCTGCAACATTATTCAGCAGTTAAAATTCATCAAACAACGAAACAACTTTCCCTACCACAACCAACACAATATGTCATCCCAAGATCAACTCAAACAGAAACTCTGCAGCAGTTAAACTGTGCGCTCCCAAACCTCCAAAGTGAGAGCTCCACAAAGAATGCTACACAGAAACAAAGATAGTTTCAGTTCAAATTTCCAATACGTAACCTCATGAACATACAGAATGAGTCTCTGTCAATTCATGAATACACTACAAACCTGACTGCAGTAACTAGTCTGACAGGGAGTTGGGCGTGACAGGAACCTTGTTAGTCATCTGCACAGGCGCTGCAGGCATAGAACCTGATAATGGCGGAGCCGAATTGATATTGTTGTTACTCGGGCATGGCGATTGTTGGACAGACTTCACCAAATCTGGCAGCTCCTGCGAAGAATAAAGAGAAGGCATTCCTGTCGAAGGCCTTCGACTATGGCGATTAGGGCGACCCGACATTTTCAATTCGTCAAAAATACCGAAACAAACTCAGGCCAAGTTCTGCTGTAAAGCACAGCCAATGGTTATATAGAGGAAATTTGATGAAAATTTGGTGGAAATTTCTTCTGGTAACTTGCCGATTTAGGTTGGAATTGGAATTTTTAATGTTAGGTTTCGATGACCTTGGGAAATGTGAAAGTCAACTTTGTATTTTATCTCTAACTCCTCCTTACACGCCGCTAACTTTAGAGCACTGAAAATCAGGCCTAGAATTTCAAATCTGTCGTGGCTGTCTCAAAAAGAGTTAATTAGACAGTCGTAAAATTTAACGACGGTTGTTTATTTAAGCTTCAAAATTTGAAAGATGGCAATGATGGATTGGAATCTTTTGGATTGGTTGTATTTTTGAGTTGATTTTTTAATTTTGGAGAATTTGTATTTTTGAAAGATAAGTCATGAGATTCAATCTTGAAGGGGATAGGGTGTGTATGCTTTGTTTGTAGTATAATTAGGTGTTTCTTGTATGGAGTATGAAGTAGTTTCATATTACTTAAGTCATCTATAGAAAAGACAGATTCTCTGGTATCGTGGACTATAAAAGAATCCATTTCCATTTATGATGTTAATGGGAATTTTATTGATGTGCAATCACATGCTTCTTGCTTGGATTATAGGGTAGTCCCATATTACTATAAGTCATCTGTAAACCAAAAAACAAATCCCTCCGTATTGTGGACTATAAAAGAATCCATTTCCATTTTTTATGTTAATGGGAATCTCACTCGTGTATAGGGCAAGTTGGATCATGAGAATTCAACCTTCTCTTATGACTACTATTCTTGTTCTCACATTTTAGCGACTTGTTTATTTGTTGTTCCAATTTCTTCCATCTTTAAATTTTAATCCAGAAATATTCATTTACCGACATAATATACATTTTCATATTTAAAATTTAATACTCTTCATGTTTTCATACAAATAAATAAAAACTTTAAATATGAAAATTATTAATTTTAGTAAATGGTAATAATGGATGTGAATCTTCCCATGTCAATGGGAACTCGGCTGATGTAAGGGACAAGTCACATGATGAAGATCTAACCTTCTCTTGTCATTATTATTCTTTTAATAACTTGTTTGTTTGTTTGTTTGTTTGCATGCATCCCCGGAGGACTAGTCTCGCCTCAGCTCGCCCCTCTTGAACTCTAACTTGACAAAAAGTAAGACGAAGGCAAGGCTGGTTGAGCTGCTAGGCTGGATCGTAGAGATACCTCTGACACAACAAAAAAAATAAAAAATATAACTTATTTGTTTTCAATATCCTGAATTTACCTCTTTAAATTTTAATGAACAAATACTCATTTATCCATATAATATATTCTCTCCCATATAAATTTAATACTTCTCATATTTAATGTTTTGATTGATTGATTGATTTTTACATACATTATTGTCCCTTGTTCATTTTAAACAGTAAAAATAAAGCCAAATTTTTTAAACAACAGGCGACAGACCGTCAATTTCCAGCCTAATTTTAATTATAAAAAGGCGACAACCTGTCAATTTCCAGGCCGACTGGAAACCCATGCTGCTATTTTTTAATCGGGAATCCATGCCAAACCAACCTATGAGCAAGGCACAACTAGCATGCTATGAAGATTAGGTATTACCTAGTTACACCACGAACAGCGCTCTCAAAATTCATGCTTGCGATTAAACATAGCTGAGCTATAAATCTCTGCCAGATTTGGCCCACCTCTATTCACTGCACGCGGCCTGTACGGTGAGACAGTAATAGCTTCTCCACGTGAAATTTGATTGATTGCTGAGAGAAAAATGGCAGATATCTATCGTTCCTGTGCCACGTGTTAACGTCTTTTGAGGAGATACTTAGCGATCTGCGACGGGGATTGATGTTGACTCGGGATGGGAGCTCTGCACAAATTTTAAAAACGTAATTTGTGGGGGACCTGCTCAATGATAGCTACTCCTTTAATTATTTTAGTGACACACGTTTGGCCACGATGCAACTGAGGTCTCTTTTATTTCCCTACCGCCACGTGTAGATATCACAGAAATGAATTATTGCATTGTGGCAAAGGAGGGTCTGCAAGTGACTAATTTAATACACCTGGGCTCTTTTTAAAGCGTTTAAGAGTTTGTCATGGAGTACGGACTGTCTGAGTTGGCTCCGCGTTGCTTGGAATGAATATAACCCGCATCTTCAAGCATAGTCATGTGATCACCGCTTATTTTTTTGTTCTTGATCTATTCTTTATAAAACGGAGTTACCGTTTCGGAAACCCAAATTTTGGTATTAAGTGGGAGAGGAAAAGGTTAGAGTCTAGCGAATATGACGAATTAAAAATGGCCTTGCAATCTTTTCTTTTTTCTTTTAATTTTAATAGGACTTCTATAGGTAATGGAATTGTGTTTTATTTGTATAAAAAAATTAAATTATTAATTTACTTGTTTGAATGTTTTTACGAGTATGTTTTGGTGTAGGTGGTATATATAAAGTTCGTTTATTTTGTGGTACTTGAATCATTTGTAATTATTAGAATTGATGGATGAGAAGGTGGAAGGAATAGAAAGGACATTTAGTTTGAATTTGGAAGGAAAATTTGATGGTGATAAAGGTTAGGGGAATGTAAATATTTCAAACAAGTTGTACAAGAATAAAAGCCTACAATGATACCATCAAGATGATTTTTATTTACAAGGAGCTATCATAAAGAAATAATCAATGACTTGATAAGTAGCTGAAGTATTTCCACAGGTGATATGAACATGCTAAGCAATCTCTATTACCCGTGTAAACTAGTTTCAATCTCTCATGCCATGTTTCATGAGTAGTGGTTAAAAAAGAAAACTTGAAATACTTAAAAGTGGGGTAATCCCACAATAGTGCATCTAGGTGATGCTCACAGAGGTGAAGCACTGGACATTGAGAAATAATTTTTTAACTAAATATTCACTTTTGGGCACTTATAAGCGGCTAAGCAGTGAGGAATTTGAGATGGTGAAAACTAGAGTTTGTGAAATTTTTATGCATGGATTCTAAATATATTTTTTCCAAAATTTTTGGAGTCGGTGCGCTTCTTTACCATCTCCCATGAAAACTAGTTTTTCATAAAACAACATTTTAAAAGTGACACCATATAGCATAAATTTTTTCCACAAAGAATAAATTTATAATTCATAAGAATTTAGATTTAACTCTAATATCTGGTGGCCCAACTTGGTTAGATAGTTTTTATTGAATATTTTTTCTTTAATCATGTTTGAGAAGTCAAACCAATTACAGTTTAGACATAAGCACTGACTTTTATAAAACATAACTTTTTTTAATGTATAGTTTTTAATTTATTTTTGTTGGATCAAAGGACTTCAATATCTAGTGCACTCATATTTTCAACTTTTTTTGGAAATGTCTACACTATCTTTCCACGTAATGCTTGGGAACATAGAAACTTGATTTTTGGGGACTTATAATAAGGTATACCCACAAAAAAATAATTTTCATGGAATTATTTGATCTAAGATAGAAATTAAAGAGTGGTTTTATGACATTTTGAAAGGAAGATTATAAGAGGGAACTTCCGTTATAGGCATCGTTTAAAAATAGCGGGGTTTCATCCAAGGGGGTTTGATCTAAGGTAGTTTGATCAAACCCTATTAAGTTGGAATGCTTTAAATGGAACTTTTTAAGGCTTAAATCATTATATTTTCTAAAAATATGTGATTTCAGTAAAAATTAGAATCTCCCAGAAATTGTAAACCAGCTTTGTGGGATCACCTAGTGTTGTAATTTTTCCATTCACTTGAATAAAGAGTGTCTTCCTTCTACAAATTTCTTTAATAGTTGAGTCATGGAGCAAGAAGCAAATCTTACATGGTGGGTATAGAATTGAAAGCACATTTGGTGTTGGTGTTTTTTTTCCAAAAGAACCTTGAAAATCTTCTAAAGGATAGCCAGTCCTTATGCTCAAGAACTTCAAGATTAGTGGCCAATGAACGAGAGATGAATTCTACACTTTTCTCCCTTGCACTTCAGGCTCTACAAAACCTAGGAAGGTAATCCCATAGAATGTACCTATGAATTTATGCAACCAAATGACCATGATGCACATCACAAATAGCAGATGAATTCTCATGGAATTACTCAATAAATGGAATATTTTGAAAGGATGGCTACTCCTTCACAACATTCAACATTTAGAGCATGAGAATACGAAAGTACACTACACTTCCAGAAATAAAACCTCAACTAAAATAGAAATTTGACAATTGAATTTGATTTGCTACTAAATGATCAGGAAAATGCATCATGAATACAAAACCTAGACTAGTTCCTTAACCCAGGAAAAGGAGTCAATCTCAACACAAATATAATTGGATATCAGGTTCATACTTAGCATTACCAAGCTTCTACAACATTGCATTACAACATCATACCATTATATCCTAAACCAAAACTTCTTATAAAGATCCTGATACTTAAATTACATGAACCTAAAGCTTCACTTGAGAAATCTAATTAATTCTTTGAATTAAAAAAAAAAGAAATCCATACATCATTGGAATGCAATGAAGATCAACAAAACAACCTTTGATCATTTTATTCATAGCTCATATAATGAATACACTAGGAGAGAAATGGCCTTGAATTTGCACCGTTGTTTGTATTCAAATGCTAGTATTGTTACCAAAAAAAATATTTGCATATCAACTAGACTCAAAACCTAAGACAAAACCTTGAACTGCTTTGTGTTTTCTAATTACAAATTTTTCTCTACATATGGTCAATCAACAATAACATGCATTTGGTTATGAATTCCTTCTTATAGAAATTGAGGAGAAAACAAGCCTCATGCCAGAATGTACACACATGTGTCTAATACTCATTTGATCAATACAAAATATTCCCCATTATAGTTATATTTGCAATTTGAGGTGGGGGAATTCATATGAGACAAAATTCCTTTGCACATTGCCTGCAGAAGATAATTCCCACCCCCCAAATGGTATCCCTTTATCATTGCAGCAAACATCACCATATCGGCATGTTGAAGAGACTCTTGAGACTGTCACCAAAATTCCACTATCACCTTGAAATGGCTCCACAATTTCCCCCAAGCCTTAAAAATGGCCACGTGTCAGCCTCCCTCTTGGCCGCTAGGTTTAAACCGTGTGCATATTATGGCAATGAGTAGTTGGGGAGGGTGATCCCACAATAGTGGTTTACAATTTTTGGCCAAACTGGACACTAAAATAATTATTTTTAACTAAATCTTTATTTTTGGGCACCTATAGCGCCTAAACCATGAGGAATTTGAAGATGATGCAAACTAGAGTTTCATGAAATTTTTTCTATAGATTATAAATATATTTTTTTCAAAATTTTTGGAATCAATTTGCACTTCTTTTTCCATCTCCCTTGAAAACTAGTTTTTTTTCAAAAAACAACATTTTTAAAAAGTGATGCTCACTGTATAATGCATAACTTTTTTTTCCATGAAGGATAAAATTCTATTTCTTTAGAATTTATATTTGTAACTCTAATATCTAGTGCTTCCACTTGGTTAGATTTTTTTTTTATTGAATATTTTTTCTTTAATCAGGTTTTGAAGTCGAACCAATTACAATTAAGACATAGGTAGACCGTATAATGTGTAACTCTTTTTTTATATATCAAAATTCAATTTTCTTTTTGTTCAATCAAGGACTTCAATATCGTTGCCTCCTTATTTTCAATTTTTTTTATAATACGCTATTTTTCCACATGTGCAGAACAAAGACCTTCATTTTTGACGAAAAACGTATGTTTAATAAAACTGAAAAAACAAATACATAATAAGACCAAAACATATTAAAATTATACTCGTTGGACAGCTCGTTTCAAGGACTACCTAATTATAGTTGGGTCTATGAGTCTCTACCATTTTCATGTTCAAAAGCAGAGCTCTAAAAGTTAATTTTTTTTATTTTTTTTTGTGAACCAAGGGTCAAAAATCAGGAAAAGGGGCTTCGCTTCAAGTCAGATTGATTCCCGGTGAACCCAACTTCCAAAGTTTTTCATTTTCTTTTTTTCCATGCACACATTAAATGGGTTCACTCAAACCTTGGTTTGAGCAAACCCTTTTGTGGTTCGTTTGAACCAACTAGTTTTTCCGAACCCCCAGAATGAAATTTTTTGGCATGGGGTCATTTTTTTCAAGTTTTCCTTCCTCATTCGAATTGTAAACCACTTTTGTGGGTTTACCTGGGAATGGCTTAGATTAAATCTAGTGCTCTCAACATGTATTCCTTTTACCTTTCAAAGCATCCACCTTAGTGCATAACCTTTGGACCTAACGAATGACAATGATTAAAGCATCTTATCCTCTTTTAAACATGTGCCTTAAAAAGGCCCTTTAGTAGCTAGGTTGTTACTATTTTTCAACGTCAGGTCAGAATATTTCAAAAATATTTCATACCTCATTATAGTTCCTTGATGACCTAGATTGCACCATGTGGCATCTCCCTGCCTCTCCTCTGAGGGACGGGAGATGTTGGTGGGTCCCCCATGGGCAAGCAAGGGATTGTCAGGATTAAAACATCTATCTCATCTCAACCATTCATTAAGCATCATCACTATATTGAAATAACTTCAAGGTAGCTCCCATCGACATGATGTAGTTCCTTAAATGATGTTTCATCATTTCATTAGAGGGGCTCTAAAATGTCTCCTACTGATATGGTATCTTCTCCCCGATATATCAAAGGGACTTAATATTCATTTCCATCAAATGATAATGGGCCTCACTAATTGATAAGACACATGGCACCTGCCCACCAGTCAGTTGGAATGTTTTAATGAATGTAACAATGAAAATAGTACACCCCTTCTTTAAGGAATGGAGCACAAGGGCAGGGTTCCTATTTCACACTTGTTACACTCAAAGAAACCTTAGAGATCTCAATCCGAAGATAGAAAGGGTGAAAGATATCTTTCAATAAGGTATCCTAGGGTGTGATTAAAGAAAATAAGAGGGTTCACCACTAAGCTAGAGCTTAGAAAGACAAGAAATGAATGTAACATGCAAAGTACTATGTAAAACCTAACTAAATTACCTAGGAAATGAAATTGAAATACAAAATAACAAACTAAGAATGAATAGAGGTGGACCTTGAAGTAGGATGAGGCTAGAAGAAGCTTCAAAAACCTGAAAGCCTATTGTTTAATGCCAATTGGGACTCATACATAAGTTTGGGTGATTTAGTCCCAAACCAGGGTTTCTAGGTGGAAATAGGAATCTGACAATGGTGAGTCTGAATCTCCTAAAATTTGGAGAAAGCCCTATACTAGGACTCATACACCAAAAGTGACATATTAGTCCCACCCTACTTTTTTGGAGGGTTATTTAGCCCGAATCTAGTCTCCAATCTCTGCTCTTCCTTCCACACTTTGTTTCCAAATCTTAAACCTTGATTTGCAACCTTTAGGTAGCTTTTCCTATAGATGAAAACCTTGTGACAACTTGATGACTCTCTTCAACCTTGCAACCTAATATTCAAAGGATCTTCAAGCTCCAAGACACATAGATCTGTAATCACACATGTGGAGGGAGAAAAACTTGTTTACTTGTTAGGAAATAGGGGTTTTCCTTGGTCAAAACCCGTTTAGGTAATTAAACCTTGCGATGAAACAATGAAATGTGAACATGAAACATAAAAAAGGATACCTTGAATGATGTCTTGAAATGTAAATTAGCCATATAACATGAAGTGGCAATATGGAATGTAGATCTTGATTTTGAATATGGATGTGAAACAACACTTGCAAATGGTTCTTCAATGCTACATCACAACACCAGCTCAACAACATGCTTGATGTTTGATGAATTTCACATGATGATGGATCTTGAATTTTTGCAACAAATGATGAATAATTATGACCTTGATGCCTTAGAAATTCTCTTGTAAACTCTCTTGACACTCTTGTGAAGTCTTGGAATGCTCAACTCTTGATAGCTTAGGATGATATCATGAAGGATTATGTGAAATAATGATTTGAGACCTTGTTTATATAGGAAATCCATCTAATTTTCTACTTATTAGATCCTAGAGGCTGACATACATGAAATTTTAATTTAAAACCTTGATTTCCCACTCAAAACCCTAAAGAGGGGCCAAATGGGACTCATATGCCACTTGTGGTTTACACTTTTTGGGACATCTTGAATTTTTATGAAATCACATATTTTTAGAAGATACAATGATTTAAGCCTTGAAATGTTACATTTAAAGGATTCTAATTGAAGAGAATTTGATCAAACCACCTTAGATCAAACCCCCTTGGATAGAACCCCACTAGTTTTAAACCATACCTATAATGGAGTCTCCTTTACACCTATCAAAATGCTCATAAAAAGGCACTTTTGATTTACCTTTTGGATGATCAAATGAATTCATTTAAAATTTATTATTTGTAAGCATGTATTCCTTATTATAACCTTCTAAAAAAGTTTAGTTTTAAATATATTTAATTTGATTATTATATTTATTTTTTATTTCTTGTGAATGTAGGTTTTTCACCGAAAATCAAGCTCTTTGTTCTGCACATGTGGAAAAATAGTATATTATCAAAAAAATTCTGAAAATAAGTTTGGCTAGGTATTGATGTCCTTGATCCAATAAGAAAAGAAAATTTAATTTCAATATATACAAAAAAATTTATGTTGTTTACGGTTCGCCTATGTCTAAATTATAATTGGTTTGACTTCAAAACTTGAAGGAGATGGAAAAAGAAATTGAATCTAATTCAATTTTTTAAAAGCATATATTTATAATCTATAGACAAAATTTCACAAACCACTAGTTTACATCATCTTCAAATTCCTCATCGTTTAGCAAATATAGGTGCTCGAAAGTGAAGATTTAGTTAAAAAATTTAGTTCAATGTCTAGTTTGGCCAAAAATTGTAAACCAGTATTGTTCACCCCCCATTTGTATGGGACTCATATGCCCAAGGTGGCGTACTAGTCCCACCAATCTTTTTTAGGTGGAGGAAATGTCAAGGAGTTGAGAAATAAAGTATGTTTGTGGATTATGTCAAGATTGCAGTTGAAATATGCCTTGAGATGAATAATAAAGGGTCTTAGGGGCCTATTAATGATGATATGAAGGCTATAGATGCAAGAGGGAAAAAAAATCAATGTGAAAGTGTAAATGAATATACTTTACAACATTAAGTTAATGAAAAATAAGGTCAATTTAGCTTAAAAGGTTCCTAAATCCAATATGAATGTGGAAAACAAATTAGAACACTACATCAAGGTAACATTAGGTCCATTTTAATGTTAACCATTCCCAAATTAAGTGCAAAAATGTAAACGATAACATTTTTTGACACTATAATGAATATTGAAACACAATGGGGAAATGGGGAACAATCAAGATGTAATCATGCAGATCCAACCGCTTGTATTAAAAACTTTAATCTGCACATGTACAATCTTAGCAACTTAAGAAAGAGGATCAACTAGGTCAATGAGAGACAGGGTTCAAATAAACCTTATGACAAGGCTTTAGATCGATGATGACATATTAAACCTAGACATAGGGACATTGGAAAATATTAAAAGTTGTTGAACCTACATTATTATAAGACAAAATTAAAATGATTCAAAGGGTAACAATTGGGAATGTTAGGCTCAAGGGACCAGTAATCAGATTGACTTACTAGCATAAGTGGCAACTTAGGAAACATGGAACGGGTGAATACTAGTCAATAATGAATTAGAAGGTAGGAAAAAGGATTGAAACTTAGGGTTTTGAAGAGGCTTTAAGGAAAACATAGACTGTAGAAAAAAGTAAGACCAAAACCCTAAGCCTTAGGACACACTCAAATAAAAAATACAACCAGATCTTGCAATACTATCAGTGGAACACAAAATTTTTGAGGGGTTTCACCAATGGCTCCAATTGGGGACGTCTATTCTTCCAAAAACAAAGCAAGATCATAGAATCTCAAGGTTGAAGAAGAACAAGTGCCAAATCCATTGGGTTCTCCATAACTGATCCTTTATTCAATCTTTTAAACCTAATTTGATGGCCCCAAGCCACCAAATGAAAAGAAAAACCAATGTTTTCCTCAGTCAAACACTATCTTATTGAAGGAACTAATTTCCCTCAACCCACATTTACCTCTGCCACACCACTGCAACAAGTATAGCGCTCTTCTTGCAAGCACAAATATATGATTACCACTAAACAAGTGAAGACATGCTCAATGTTTGATCATGTTGTTGCATGGAAACCATATAACATAGGTCCCCACATTTTCATGCAACAAAATTTTCATCTTTGTAGCAGGTGTTGGAAAAATCTAAAAACTCAAGTCAACACCATATGAAAACATGGTGTCTTCATATCTATTGACCTCTCAAGTGAATCAAGGAAAAAATAAAATGCCTCCAACTCACATGGAAATGAAAAATATACCCCTTCATTATGTTGACTTGGAGAGGGAAACTCATCCTCTAACATATGAAACTTAAAACCTTGAAGTTTAGGCATATAAGAAACATGACTAGCTAGAACATCATCAACCTGGAGAACTTGTTGATGCTCATCATCACTGCAAGATGTATGTTGGATCCAAGTGAAGTACTCAAATTTAGGAACATTGGATTCCACATTCTGAGAAACTAATTCTTCATCACAAATGGATGCATCATACTCAGCTTCATTCAAAATAGGGACCATGGATGACCAACATATCTTAGGGTCACTTATACTAATGCAAACCTCATTAGTACCTCCATTCATATCATGAGACAGTTTGTGTGAAGAGCCATACTCTTTGGATTGTCTCTCTATTTCAATCTCTTGGAAATCTATTGAGACATATGTGCCATAAAAATTAGACCTATGACACATATCTGTCATGCTTAATTCATCAGTGTTGCCCTCTAATGACTTATTTGAAGTATATAGATCATGAGGAAAAAAAAACTAGCACACCCAAAAAATAGGTTCTCATATGTGTCCATGTGATTGACATAATCACATTCTTCAAGTTCAAACTAATCATAAAAAGTGTCGTAAGTTGTAGCCACATTTGTCTCTACATTTTCACTTTCATGCACAACTACATCTATGCTATCCTCATGCAAACATTCAGTAAAAAATTCAAAACAAGAAAAATGAATGGAAGAAGGTGAAATATCAAACATGAAAGGAATTCCTTGTTCACAATTCACACAACCAATATATACATGCTCTACACAATCAGATTTGTGAACTGATTAATTAAATAAATCTCCTATGCATATATATTCCTTTTTGTCCATACTACTGCAATAATTAGCAGGGTCATATTCCTCACCATCAAACAAAAAAAATCATTTGTTTCTTCATTGTAGCTTCTCATGGATGATTGCTATGATTTAAATTCATTTCCTACTTTGTCAGTTGCATCTAATATACCACCATTTTCAAGAGTATTCCACAAATCAGTAAACTCCTTTATCTACCATGAAGACTTGCATCAATGCTACACTTGACATGTGTAGAATTGGCATGACCAAGTGTACCATAGCACCATTGATTGGAAATATTTTCTTCAAAAAGTATGTTCAATTCATATCCCTCATCATGGTCTTGTCTAAGAGAACTTGGAATCCCATTGTTCTTCACAACATCACATTCATTCAACAAATTATTAGCATTATCATAGAGTTTCATAATGTCATCATGCAATTGTGTGCATTGAAAAATATTGTCATCGCCTTTATTGAAACACTTTTCATGTAGGGAGAAAAATGCTACTTCCTCCTCTTGAAAGGATTTACAATCACCAGAGCTGTAAATATACTTTTAGTCATCTTGATCACCCAGATAGGAATGCTTTTCATTTGGTTGCATATTTACATCTGCAACACTAATGTTGTCACCATGAAGGCTTGAAACTTCAAAATCAACACAAACTTCTACTGCATTTTTAAATGAGATAAATGCACCCAACCCAAAGGATTTATCATAACACCTTTCTCCTTTTTAGTAAATGATAAAATTATTTCAGTATCATCTGGACCATTGTAGTCTTCATTTGATATAAAGAGTTGTGTATATACTTCTGTATCTTCAAAGTTAATGGAAGGAATGACTTCACACACCTCATCCATCTCATTATGCCTTATATTCTAACTATTATGGCTGCAATATTCATCTGGATATATTTTTTCTATTGGTTGTTCAAAAACAAAATCCTCACCACTATAAGATGCATTGTCATTGTCTTCTTCTATGCCATCCATATCTATTTGATCAAGTCTGGAAAAAGTACCATCTCATAAGCTAGTGAGGAAACAACTTTAAAACTACTCCATCATTTTTCCAATCACTGAAAGCCATTGACATGTGCATTCAAGGTTAGGGGACTTCCAATCAATTTGCATGGTACTCAGACCTAGCTCAAGTCCTTCACAAAAAAATCAATACATAATGATTCATCAGGTCTATTTAATACCGGTATAGAAAACAAAATTTTCCTGAATCTATCATGTAAATCATAGAGGATTCACCCTCAAGTATTTTTATATCATACAATGCATTAGTAGGTGACATGGATTAAACTTTACTTTCAGACTACTCTTCAAATTCTTCTTAGATATGCAGATTTCTACCCTCAAATATGCATTCATTGTCTATTGATATTCCTTCAAATTGATCAATGAAAAGTATCTTGAGCTCACATCATGAACATATGGAATGAATTGGTAAACCAAAAAAATAGTATTCAACAAAATTTTCTAAAGTTCTCACAAAAAACTTCACGATAGTGTCCTCTTCTTCTATTTGGTAGTCCATTAAATCAATGAAATTTTGTAAATGTTGTGATGCTGACTCTTCAAGGATCTTCTATAAACTTGGACAAGTATTCATTTAATTTTCTTGGGACTGAGTGTGGACAACCTTGGATTTTACTAAAATCTAGAGGGTTATATCTTTCAGTAGTGAACATCTTTCTTTAAGGACATGACTGTGTTTTAGGCATGGCATTAAAGCTTGTAGAGGGAGAACTATAGTAGTCATACATATTTGCAAATAAAAAATTATTCCCTCCACAACTATTTAATTCTCAATATCCCTTTCAGAATATCCTGATTTCCCATTTCCCTTTTCTACTAGTACCTTAGAATACTAGATAAGGAACAATATTTACTAGAACCTCTATTGCAAACCTTCATACAAAAATGTTACAATAGAAAAATACCTGAGAAATTCTGCAACCAACTCTTCTAATGATGTAGAATATTATGTAGAGTTGCCACCTCTTTGAAAGAGGGAAAGTTCTTCAAGCAGTAGAAATCCTCTTCCAAAATCTAAACTATATTTTTGAGTTCTCTCCACCAACACACCAGACTTCAAGAATACACCAAAAGCGTTGCAACAATCTCCTTCTTCAAGTATGCAGGTCACTGGATCATCTGACCCAAAACTTCATATCAACAAACTTATTGAATCTTTTCAAATGGATAATATTGGAGTTGTCACCAATGGAGTCGCTAATCTAATGGTGTTATTTCTAGTTGAACCTTGAAAATCCTCTAAAGGATAGCCATTCCTTATGCTCAATAACTTCAAGATTAGTGACCAATGAATGAGAGATGGATTCCACACTTTTCTCCCCTATACTTCAGGCTTTGCAAAACCTAGGAGGGTAATCCCACACAATGTACCTATGAATTTATGTAGCTTAATGACCATGTAGATCACAAATAGCAGATGAACTCTCATGGAATTGCTCAATAAATGGAATATTTCAAAAGGATGGCTATTCCTTCACAACACTCAACATTTAGAGCAAGACAATACGAAAGTACATTGCACTTCCAGAAATAAAACCTCAATTGAAATAGAAATTTGATAATTGAATTTGTTTTGTTGTTGAATGATCAAGAAAATGCATCATGAATACAAAACCCAGACCAATGACTTATCTTAGGAAATGGATTCAATCTCAACACAAATATAATTGGATAATAGGTTCATACTTAACATTACCAAGCTTCTACAACACTGCATTACACCATCATACCACTGTATGCTAGACCAAAAATTATTATAAAGATCTTGATACTCAAATTACATGAACCTATAGCTTCACCTGAGGGTGATCCTACAATATTGGTTTACAATTTTTAGCCAAACTGGATACTGAACTAATTTTTTTCTAACTAAACCTTCATTTTCGGGCACCTATAGAGGCTAAACTGTGATGAATTTGAACATGATGCAAACTAGTAGTTTGTGACATTTTGTCTGTAGATTCTAAATATATTTTTTTCAAAATTTCTAGAATTATATTGCACTTCTTTTTCCATCTCCTTCAAAAACTAGTTTTTTTAAGTAAACACCATTTTTAAGGAGTGATGCTCACCGTATACAAACTAATTCTTTTTCTATGAAAGATAAAATTCTAATTTTTCCAAATTTAGATTTGTAACTACAATATCTAGCGCTTTCATTTGGTTTCATAATGTTTTATTGAATATTTTTTCTTTAATCAATTTTCAAAGTCAAACCAATTACAATTCATACATAGGCAGATTATATACATCATAAGATTTTTTATATGTAACGAAATTCTCTTCTTCTTTTTTGGATCAAGGACTTCAATAACTAGTGCACTGATATTTTTCAATATTTTTTTTGATAATCTACTATTTTTCCACATGTGCAGAATAGAGAGCTTGACTTTTTGTAAAAACTCTACATTCACAAGAAATAAAAGAATAATTATAATAGTAAAATTAAATTTATTTAAAATTATACTTTTTGGGAAGCTTATTTATAATAAGGACTACATACTTACAAAAAATGAATTTTAAATGAATTTATTTGACCCCCCAAAAGGTAAATCAATTTTTTTTTTTATCAACATTTTAATAGGTGTAAAGCAGACTCTATTATATGTATGGTTTACAACTAGCGAGATTCTATCCAAAGGGGTTTGATCTAAGATGGTACAATCAAACCCTCTTCAATTGGAATCCTTTAAATGGAAAATTTCAAGGCTTAAATCATTATATTTTCTAAAAATATCTGATTTTAGCAAAAATCAAGATCTCCCAAAAATTGTTAACCAATATTGTGGGATCACCCCTGAGCAATCTAATTAATTCTTTGAATTAAGAAAAATATGAAATCTATACATCATTGGAACAAAATGAAGATAAAAAAACAACCCTTGATCATTTATTCACAGCTCATATAACGAATACACCAAGAGAGAAATGGCCTTGAATTTGCACCATTTTTTGTATTCAAATGCTAGTACTGTTATCAAAAATCACATTTACATATCAAGTAGACTCAAAACCTAAGACACAACCCTGGACTACTCTATGTATTCTCATAATTACAATATTTTCTTTGTGATCAATCAACAACAATGCACATTTGGTTGTGAATTCCTTCTTATAGAAACAAAGGAGAAAACAAGCCTCAAGCCAAACTGTACACATGTCTAATACTCATTTGACCATACAAAATATTCCCCAATGTAGTTATATTTGTAACTCAAGAGTGGGAAATTAATATGGAACAAAATTCATTTGCACATTGCCTAAAGAAGATAATTCCCACCATTGAAAGGGCATCCCTTTATCATTGCAACAAACATCACCATATTGGCATGTCGAAGAGACTCTTGAGACCATCTCACTGAAATTCCACTATCACCTCGGTGTGGCTCCATAATTTCTCTCAAGCCTTGGAAATGTCCATAGGTTAGCCTCCCTCTTGCCCACTGGGTTTAAATCGTGTGCATCTTATGACAACGAGGAGTCAGGGAATGGTTGACATTAAATCTGGTGCTCTCAACATGCATGCCTTTTACCTTTCAAAGCATTCACCTTAGTGCATAACCTTTGGACTTGATGAATGACTAGGAAAGGCCTTCTCCTCTTTTAAACATGTGCCTAAGAAAGGCCCTTTAGTATCTAGGTTGTTACTATTTTTCAACCTTAGGTTAGAATATTACCAAAATATTTCATACCTCATTATAGTTCCTTGATGGCCTAGATTGCACAACATAGCATCTCCCCGCTTCCCCTATGAGGGACGTGAGATGTTGATTGATCCCTTGTAGGGAGGTGGGGGATAGTTAGGATTAAAACATCTATCTCATCTCAACTGTTGATCAAGCATCATCGTTGTGTCGAAAGGATTTTAAAGAAGCTCCCATCGACATGATACAATTCATTCAATGGTGTTTCATCATTTCATTGGAGGGAACCTTTAAAATGTCTCCTACTGATATCATGTCTTCTCCTTGTTATATTGAAGGGACTTAATGTTCACTACCTTCACATGATAATAGGCCCCACTGACTAATAAAACACGTGGCACCCATTCGCCAGAATGTTGGAATATTTTAATGAATATTAAAACACAAAGGGAAAATAAAAAACAATCAAGATGTAATCATGTAGATCCAACCACCCATATTAAAAACTTTAATCCACACATGCACCATGTTAGAAACTTAAGAAGGGGGCTCAGCTAGGTCAAAAAGAGATGGGGACATAAACCTTTGGCCAAGACTTTGAACCGATGATGAAATATTAAATCCAAACATAGGGATGTTGACAAATATTAAAAGTTGGTGAACCTGCATTATTATAACACAAAATTAAAATGATTCGATGGATAACAATTGGGAATTGTTGAGATTTGTGACTCAAATTACTGGCTTGATCACTTC
>VDFB02326780.1:0-40184 GCA_007258455.2 Sequoia sempervirens | reverse complement strand
AATATGGAGGCATGGATCATGGATTCCTATCAAGGGTTGATGATGCAAGATGATATTTAATCAAGGGCTTATGTTCATCCAAAAAAACACACTTTCAAAACTTGCACAAGAAGTCTTGTGAGTTTATTATAAGGAAGAATGTTCCTTTTTTCAAATGAGTGAAGAAAGAGAATATTCTTTAGGATATTCTCATGGGTCACAGAAATAGATATTTAGTTAATTAAAACCAATTTTAATTGTACAAAGGGGGGAAGGAATACTCCATGGGAATATTTCTTTTGGAGGAATATGCAAGGAAGGAATATTCTCTTAGAAAATTTCCTTGCAAGTGGGGGGAATTAGATTAATTAGTAATTGATAATTAAACAAAGGTTTAATTTACACAATTAGGGGAATTTCATGATATTCATTAAATAAAATGATTTAATTAAAAGGAGAGAAATGATATGATATTTAATTAAATAACTTAGGTTTTTTAATTAAATAAGATGAATTTAGGGATTTTTAATTAAATAATTAGATTTATTTAATTTAATAAGATGAAATGTTAGCATGAAAGGGGGTGAATTAACCTAATTAGATTAATTAGATTAATAGATGAAAATCAGACAATTAATTAAATATTTAGGCTAATTTAATCAGTTAAGTGAAAAGAGGATGGGTTATAAAATGAAATTATGTTAGTTAGCCAATGTGATCCATTGAGACATTTTTAGGTGTCCACATTTTTCCCCTCTTTGAAGTAATGTACTCATTGCATTGGTTCAAAGACTGATGTTGATTTCGACGCTAATGACAATGTTGATGACAATGCAAAGACAAATATTGATGATCTTTTTAAGATGTTGATAGACAAGCTAAAGTTGATTGATCTGATTGATTGATTGATAACATTGTTGAGGATTTACAACAATGCAAGGATTATGTTGAATAACATGAGGATTGGTGGAGAAAGATATATCCCATTGATGATTGATTTGATAATTTGATCAAGATTTGCTAGAAAGGCTAGGAAAAAATTCCATTTGGGGATTTGATATCGATATGATCAAAAGATGGTTGGTTTTCCCCTCAAGAGACCAATCAGGGAATAAAGTGTTGTAATCATCCTCACAATAGGTGAATATCAAACTTATGCTTGAGATGTTTGAGATTTCAGGTTTCTTTTAAATCAAAGAGCTACAAATTTTAATATTTTTGAGTTGAAGATGATATAGATGCCCCATTGTGCCCTAGTGGAAGAGGGATTGCTAACATGCTATCTCAGATATTGATGTAGATAGATTTCAAGATGTATAGATAGTCATAGGCTATAGGTAGCCTCATCTATATTTTAATAAACAAAACATATTCGATACTTGGATAGAATTGTTAGAAAAGGTATAAGAATAAGAAGAATAAGATGAATGGAATGACCAATGATTTTGAGATGGATTTAAAATTCCAACAAGTTCATGATCCATCGAGACTTTATTAGATATGCTAATGAGGTGAATGATTTTTCTCATATCTTGGGATTGGGATTTTTTGTCATTCCTTATTTATGATATAACACATAGATATGATGCATCAAGGTATTGATAACTAGGATGACACTGTATCTAGTGTAATGGAATTTGACTCTACAAACAAATATGATAGTTCTTGTTCACACCTTGACATACAGAAACCTCATCGAAATGTAGCTCAATAGTTCAGAGTTTATCAAACCAAAGCATACAAAATAGTCAACAATCAACCACAAGTGACTTCCCTACACACAACTAAGCAAGTATGCACCAACATTATTTTACAAGAATACCCACAAGCACAACACATGAAAGATAATGATTGATGCCCCATTTCTTTCTCTCTAAATCATTGAGACATCATTGAGAGGTCCTTAGAATGGGTCAATAAGATAAATTATAAGAAAAGATCAAAGACAAATAGTTAGTGTTATCTGTATCACTTCCTATTTTAAATATAGTTAAGATGATTTTTGATGTTGATGTCCATCACAAGAAGGATGCATCTTAGGACATGTTTATCAAATGTTAGTATGAGGTGTGCAATAAGAAATTGATATAAACTTCACAAATGCATTTACCTATGATTTAGACTTCAGATTTTGACACTTAGGTTCTCACTTTACAAATTGCTACACTTGTTTTCTATTTGATTTGCCAAAGGTTGAAGGTGGCGATTGATTTATTATGGATGAAGGTTTATTGTGGGTGAAGGAGAAATGAGATGGATGGTCTTAGATTTCTAGAAATTTCAATGCTTTTGGTATATTTGAAAATGTTTTGAAGTTGTTTTTGGTCTTTTTTAAGTTTATGTGAATGTTTTTGTGTTTTCTGATATTTGAATGTTTAGGGGTTTTCTAACATAATTGAATGTTTTGGGGTTTTCTAAGTTTTTTGACCAAGAACCTAACCTAAAATACTATCCTAGGGGCCTTGAGGGTTGATCAAAGATTAGCCTTATCTACATTATAAACGTAGAGACCATGTAGTTTGACTGACTCAACTTATTAACAATGAGAAATGAATAGTTGAGGGATGTCAATTTATTATGATGGACTCCTAAAGACTGAACTAGGATGTCTCAAGGGCACATCAATGATGGCATTGCCTATGTTCAAGCTCAGAGACCCGTAGTTCAAAAAAGCTCTATTTTTGGATTTTCAATGTTTTGACAATTTTTGGGATTTTGATGTGATTTGGATGTTTTAGATTTTTTGCATGGTGTTGATGAGTTGCATATGGATATGTGAGGATTTCAATGATCTCTTTTGGGATTTTCTTGAAAACCAAGCTAGGATTGGTCGATATGATTGATGGATTGATGATGATAACATTGTTGAGGATACAAAACAATGCAAGGATAGTGTTAAGCAACACAAGGATTGGGAAGGATATTCTGAATGATGCTAGATTGACTAGATAAGATTGATCAAGATTTTGAAGCTTGGTTTGGAACAAAGTTTGTTGGAATGAGTTAATGTGACGTTGAAGTGCAAGGTAGATTCAACTGATATGGATTGTTTGGATTGATGTTTGATAAAAGATAAAGCTTGATAAGGAACATCTTCTCATCAAAATGTGTCATTGGTTAGTGATTTAGATTTTTTTCTTACGAATGATTTGACCAATTTGATTTCATGTTAGAAATTTTTTTGACACAACATGAGTTATAGGATATAGCTTAATATTTATTCCCGAAGTAAGATGTAAGTATCTACCCCCACTATCTAGAAATGTATGTAATGTTATGAATGGATACATGGATAAATGAATGGATGGATGGATATGATTATATTGTGATAAGATAACATGTTTGGATAGAGTATGCCTCTTTGGAAAATGCCTCATGGCTTAGATAATGCTTGTTAGGATATGATCAATGATAGTGACCCATGTCAAGATATTTACCATAAGCAAGTGTAAAGTACATACCAAACCTTTTCCAAGATCAAGCTAAGTTAGATTGGATGAAAATGGATTGGATAGTGAAAGGTTCCTAGATTTATTATGGGTAAGATGGATGGAAGGTAGGATTCATTATGGATGGGATGAGATGCTTCCACCTGAAATGGTGCACATAGATGCTCAATTGTACTCATGATGCCTATTTTCCAAGTTTTCATCATGGTACTTGTCCAAAGCACCACCAAAGTGGTTTTCACTTGAGGACGATTTTTCTCTTGACTATTTTCTTGATTTTTTTGATTTTTTGAAAGTTTATGCTCATGTCGAACCACCTGGTGGTGTTGATGTAGATGCTACTGGTGTTGATATAGATGTTTTTTTCATGATGTGCCAACAATATACTACTTGGAGCAATTATTTTTTTAAGATACATGCACTTGAATGTAACCAATGGATCTTTTCATCTTCTTTATCAATACCAAAGTTAACCTTACTTAGATGTGCACATCGTGATAGAGTACCCTTAGATTCCTTATGATAAAGAGTTTTTACTAACACACGGTCCATACGAGAGTTGGATATCATGGATGTTGAAGTGGATGGTGGAATGCATTGAGGGATACGAGATGTAGATGGATTGGTCAACTGTTTGGAATATTTGATTCTCCAAACTTGGGATGATGAGTAATGATGGGTGTATATGGAGATTCAATTGGGATCAACTTCTTCATATACTTTGTAGGTCACTCTTGAAGCTTTCTTTTGTATTGACGAACACTTTTGATGGATGAAATTCCCTTTTTTATTTTTCCCCATAATTTCTTTAACTAATGGAGTGTGATAAGGATGATTTTATTTATTTTTCTTTGGTATCCATTCAATTTTTACTTGTCTATTTTTCTTTGTTGATTCTTTTGCTTCAATAATTTTCTCTTTTCTTTGATATAGAACTCTTTCTTGTGGTTAGTCCCAATTGGTGGGTGGAAAGATGCATGGATGATGATTCATAATATGAATGGTTGGAGTGTTGGTAGCCATTTCATCATAAAGACTCTTTGTGCTCCCCATGTTGGTGTTTGCACTAGATAAAGTTTCCCCCAGTATTATGGGATTACTACTTTCATGGTTTGATTTTTCTGCTGACAAGCCATTTCCTTATTGTTCAATATGCTTTAGCTTTGTTGATTCTTAATAATGCTTGAAATCCTCATACTCACTTTCTTCAATCCGTATAGAGGATGCATCTAATTTTGATGTTTCTTCAAAACATGTTGATGCTTTACAATCCATATAGGAGTCTTCCCTATGATCCATTTCTACTTGCTCTTCAAAGGATGTTTCTTATTTACCATCCATGTAGACGTCTTCTTCATGATCAATTTTTGATATGTTTATTGATTTTGTTATGCCTTGATCATGCATAAAGATATTAGGAGTAGGAGAATCTTTTTCCTTGCTAATGATATCAAGAGTATTAGACTCATGTTTTTCCTAGAGATCATCTACATGTCCATTAGGAGTTAGCATATCATGGGTAGATGGAGTAGTATGTGATATATGGATATGATCACTATTTGTGACATCTTGTATGGATTGGAAAATGACCATTAGATCATGGTAGTATCTTGGAGATATGGATCCTTGATCTTGATTAATTTTATAATTTATTTTGACATGATTTGGACCAAGTTCTTAACATGGGTCAATTTCAAAGTATGGATTACTTATAAAGGGTTCTTGAGTGTCTTCATTAGGCACATGGGTATTGGCTCAATATTTTCTTGATCTTCAAGTGAATTTGAATCAAGTGTTGAGTTGAGGATTCCTTCTATATTTGTAACCATGAGGTCAAAGGATGTCAATATGTCTTGAAAAGGACCATTACTAGACTTTGGTGAAATGTTTTGATCATTCTTTGGAAGAAAATATTGAGGTATGCCATCTAAATCATTGGGTGATGTAGAGACATCATCAACATGATCATTGGTGGATGGATATTGAATTTTATCTTCAAAATTATGGTAGAAACCTTGTTGATGTCTTCAACCATGAGATCAAATTATGTTAATACTTCTTGAAAGGGATCCTTGTTGGATATTGCTGATGGGTTTTGATCAAGATTATAAAGCGACTCTTGATGTATGTTGATTTGATCATCGAATGTGGTAGAAACATCTTCAAGGTGCTCATTGATGGATATATCTTCATCATTTTCTTCAAAAATTGTGGTGGGGAGATTATCATTGCTATCATTAGTGGTTGAATCTTAGTCATCATCCTCAACAATGGGTGTGCAAGATCATCATGGAAAAACTAGGCCCTTAAGTGGCAAAAAATTCAAAAAAATCAGAGTTAGGCAACTTGACATAAAAAATTGAATAAGTTATCTATATTATTTCAAAAATATGTAAGAATAGAATCAGAGAATGTAGCTCTCAAACCAATTATTAAACCATTTGGTACCTGAAATTAACGCAAAGTAGGCAATTCTAAATTCCAGAGAGAAAAAATAAGAAGTATATTTCCTTTCCCGACCACCCCAACCACAATAAAATGATAATATTTTCTTTTATAATATTTGACTCATGTCCGATGTGATGCGTATAATTTTTCGAAAATAATTACACAGTGATTTTTTTATTACAACTTTTAAAACATATAAAACTCATATATGTTTTGACCAATCTTTAACTTGGTCGAAACTTCATGAAATTTATTTTTCTCTTTTAATCCTATAGTATGTGAAGCATAGAATGTGATGGGCTGTTTCAGATTCAAAAAATGATATTGTTTGAAAGCTATAGGATGTTTTTCAATCACCTCTATCGAGGATCTTTTAGTCATAATTCAAAGAGAAAATGACATTTATTTATTAAATTCAAAGTAAAACATAATTTATATTGGTGGAAAGCTTGGAATCTCCTTTCAAAACCATTTTTGTTTCATCAATTTTGGGTAAAAAAAAAATTGTCAGCCACATACTCTAATGATCCCCTTTTTAGAGGAAGCACTTAATCTCAAAATCTCACATTCAAAGGGTTTCTCAAGGAGACATTAGAACCATTAGAGATCGATAAATTCAGTCATAACATCCAATAAGATCAAAGATGATATAAATATTTCATTCTTGACAAGGATTATGCATTCCCTTTATTCCTTTCTTATTCTCCTAATCCATAATTCATATTGATAATTCATAAATATACAGATATGCATACTGCTTATTACCAAACTAATAAATATTATACACATACTGTATATACAATAATTTAAGGCCTAAACTGTTCACCTACAGATTGTAATAAATTTACCAAATATTAAACACAGACATACCTAAATATATAGATACAAGCTATTCATCTTTATATTTAGAAAAGTCATAATTACTTATATGGCTCAATAAACACTATTAAGCATCATTATTGCATATTCGTATATATATAATTATGATAGAACATACTAAGATATATATAAATATAATTTCATGCAATAGTCATGATGGAGCATACTACAAAGATAATATAAATATAATTGTATACAATAATAAGATATAACATACTACAAGAATAATAAAATAAATAATAGAATATATATATATATATATATCATAAAATTATCATTCCTAAATATCCATAAGTAATATCAATAAAATATCATCTATAAGCTATTAATTATAATTATCATTAATAAGAATATTAATATCATCAATATTATGATATTACATTATTTAATGCTTGTGGGTTCCTATCATCACATAATAATCTTGATCAAATAGCAGCCATAAATAATATCATATAGTAAATACTACCTACAGCTATGCTATCATAACATCACCTATCACAATAATTAATAATATCACCTGTAGCGTCTGATTTATGGTTCCCAGCTGTTGCTCGATGGAGATTGCTGACTGTGCTTTAACAGATCTGCATCTTGATGTCTCCGATGCTTTCTCCCTTCTCGTTTTTCCCTTAATTCTCAAAAGAGGGGACTATGCTTCTGAAAACCATCTACATCCTTCAGACGTATTGATTGCTGCCCCTTTATATGCTTCTTTGGTGCTAATCGCACCCCTTTAGAGAGACATCTCCTTGTCAAAAGGTAGCCACTTTCTTTACCCATCGTGGCTGTTGGATTTTATTAGTAATTATTGTTGTATATTGCTGCTGCTTATTTTATGTTTATCATATTATTATTATTTTTATAAGTGATCCCAATAATGGTTTGTCGTTTGGCCAAACCGACACTATTAGGAATTATTATTTTTAACTAAATCTTCACATCTCGCACCTATAGTGGCTAAACCAAGTGAGGGAATTTGAAGATGATGTAAACCAGAGTCTCAACACATTTTGTCTATAGATTCTAAAAATATTTTTCAATTTTTTTGAATCAGATTGTATCTTTTTTTCCATCTCCCATGAAAACTAGTTTTTTCAAAACATTTCTAAAAAGTGATGCAATCAGATAATGCATAACTTTTTTTCCATGAAGGATAAAATTCTAATTATTTCAAATTTAGATTTGTAACTCTGATATCTAGTGCTTCCACTTCATTAGATAGTTTTTTATTGAATATTTTTTCTTTAATCAAGTTTCAAAGTCAAACCAATTACAATTCAGACATAGTGTGACCATATAATGCGTAACTTTTATTGTATGTATCAATATTTTTTTTTCTTGGATCAAGGACTCCAATATCTGGTGTACCAATATTTTTCACTTTTTTTGATAGTTTACTATTTTTCCACATGTGCGTAACATAGACCTTCATTTTCAATGACACCTATGTTTAATAAAACTAAAAACAAATACATAATAAAATCAAAACATATAAAAATTATATTTGTTGGATAGCTGTTCCTCGAGGACTAGATTCCAGAAGGGTTCTCCACCATCCCTCAAGTTGAGCTCTAAAGCTGCAAAAACAGACTCTTTTATGTCTCGTGAGGGGGGATGAGGGGCAAGGGGTTCAATGACTTAGAGGTTCGCCGGAACCAAGGTTCTCGATCAATTATCTCAAGGGGTTCACCAACCCCTTGCTATGCATTTCGTTTTATTTTTGGTACCAGCTTAAAGGGGTTCTGCCGGAATGGTTTGAGCTGCACCCCCACGTGTTCTATCGAACCAAGAGGTTCTGCACGCAATTCCCCAAAATCACTTTTTGCTTTGGGTCATTTTAGAGTTTTCATTAATTGAATTATAAACCACCATTGTGGCTTCACCCATATATACTTTGTATAACAAATGTAATAGGTATTTATTTATATGTATTTAATCAAATATGATGATAATAGTAATATCATTTTTATTAATGATTTGTTTATCTTATTTATTTAATGTGATCAAAACATTATTGTTATTTGCTATTATATTTTATATTTTATGATATGTATTAATATTTATAATGATATTTATAAATATCTCATATTATTATTAATCACTTAAAATAATATTTGTTAGTTTGATTATTTCTATATTTTAGTGTTACATTTTTTTATTATGTTACATATTTCATGATTAGTATTTATATTTTGGTAATTACAATTTATATTAGATATTTATAATTGTAGTTATAATAATATTAAATTGTTAATGCTCTAATGTGTACTTTGTTTATCTTGTTTCTGAGGCTTTATATCTTAATGCTTCAATTTCGGGGGACATGACACATACCCATAATATTGCCACTTTTTGGCCCATCATAATCCTGCACATGCCCACAATTATTTTTTTGATCAAGAAGGTCTTGGATGAGATCTTTGAGTTTGATACAATTAGATGTCTCATGACCTTTTGTGCTATGGTATTCATAGTAATAATTATCATCATCCCATGGAAAATTGATGCTAGGTTCAACCCCATTTAATGATTGTGGAAGTTTCCTAAGTTTAGCATAGACTAACGTGTTTAATGTTGATTTGATTGGCTCTCCCAAAGGAGTGTATTCACATTTTTCATCTTGTGATATTTTTTCTTGTTGAGATTGATCTAGTTGTGATTGATCTTGGAGATGTGGTGATTGATCTTGTTAAGTTTGTTGATTTTGATATCCAACTTCTTGATATTGAATATGTTGTTCTTGATACGGTTGCAAACACAACTCAATGTTTTATTGACATGGTTTAACCAATGGGGGAGTGTGTCAATTTTGGGGTGGAGATGTCTCTTGGTGATATGAATCAACAAATTTTCTAAGTATAGCAATTTGATTTTGCATAATTTGATCTTGATTTTGATTTTGATACCCTTGGTGTAGTTGATTTGGTTGTTGGACAACCATATTTGGAATATACACTTGTGGTATTTGTATGGGATCATGTACAGATTGATTTTGGACCATGCTTTGATTTAGGGTGATGTTTAGATTTTGCATCATATGTTGGCTTTAAACATTGTTGTGGTTGGGAAACACATTGCTTTGATTTAGGTAACCCTGATTTTGCATGATGTTACCCTGATTTGGATCAATACATTGAGTTTCTAGTATATTGTTTGGATTTTGAATAAAATTGGTGTGATTTACAAACATATCTATCCCATAGCTTACCAAGTGTAGATTTGATATGTTCATGTTTGGTAAGTTTATATTTGGTATATTCACATCTGGCATGTATTGATTTGATGGGATAATGTTATTTTGTTGAAAAATCATGTATTGATCATTTGGTTGATAGATTTGTAGGTTTTGAATTTGATTTAAATCTACCATAGGGAAAGGTGTTCCAAAATTTAGATTGGGCATACTCACATTTTTTGTAGCATTGATGTTTGTAGGATATAATGATCACATGTGTGGATTGCAGAAATGTGAGTTTTGATAATCAATTGGTATTTTAAGGCTTTGATAGTTTGGTTGATTTAGAATACTCATGGTGTATGAATCATTTTTTTCTTGTGTTTTGACCTTGTTGCAAAGGTGAGCCTCTAAGGTGTTTTGGATCAATGATTTGAGTTGATGATGAAAGGGGTGAATGATAAGGGGGATGAACTTTCTAAAATTTTGTACAACACTTTAGACTTAAAGGTTTTATTTTTTGATGTCATGGATAAAGGTGTCAATGAACTTGTAAATCTTTAAGGTAGACTTGTGACTTTTCAGATATTAAACTTGTTCACAAAATGTGATAACCAACTCAACTAAGTGCGTGGAAAAGGATCCATTTCACACACAAAGTAGGGTGTGTATAGGATCATGATGGGCCAAAAAGTGGCGATATGATGGGTATGTGTAGGGTATGTGGCTGACAACTCTTTGTTACCAAAAATTGATGAAACAAAAAAGGTTTTTAAAGGAGATTTTGAACTTTCCACCAATATAAATTATGCTTTTCTTTGAATTTAATAAACAATTATTATTAATTTTTTATTTGAATTATGACTAAAGTCCCGATTGATAGGTTGATTGAAAAAAAATTATATCTTTCAAATGGTATCACATTTTTTGAATCTAAAACATGCATCACATTATATGCTTCACATACTATAAAGTTAAAATAAAAATTGGTCCCATGAAATTTTTGACCAACTTGGAGATGGTTAGACATGCCCCAGTTTTTATGTATTTTTTTTAAAGAGTTCGCAGCAAAAATTCATAATTAATTATAAACTTGGAAAAAAATGCAAAAAATATGCATCACATGGGGACATGATTCCTCTACTTATATATAAAATCTTATAAAAAAAATATTATCATTTTATTGTGGTTAGGGTGGTCAGATAGACACCTACTTCTTATTTTTTCCCTAAAATTTAAGTACTACTGCATTGAAATTTCAAATTTTCAACAAATAGATTTTTTTTTAAATAAACCTAGCAGTTTAGAAACTACATTAAATTTTCTATAGATTCTATGCTTACATATTTTTGAAATAATATAGATAACTTATTCAAATTTTTACGTCAAGTTGCCTAACTCTGATTTTTCTGAATTTTTTGCCACTTAAGGTCCTATTTTTTCCATGATGATCTTGTACATACCCAATAGCTAAGCTAGGGGATTGGTTTGATAAATTTCTAAGTCTAAAGTGTTGGTGTGTTCAAAATTTTGCAAAGTTTGGTGAAGTGAAGGATGAAATATGATGAAGGATGGATGGAATATTTTACCCGATATTGACCTAAACTAAACTTTTTTTTCCAAGACCAAGGTAGTGAGAAACATGCTATACCTCTAAAGTGATCAAACCCTAAGTACTCAATGATTTTGGTAAATAGAACTTAAATGATTTTGTAAATAGGACCTAATGATTTTGACAATAGAATTTGGACTCAATGTTTTGCAATATTTTTCTTTAATGATAGTCGGTGTAAGGTTTGGTTGTTCCACAAGAGTGGTCATATGCCAAATGGTCATGTGGGGTTCAATTTGTCATTTTATCTTGCATAAATGAGTTTTGTTTTACCACAAACTTGATTAAGTTTCAAACTAAATGTCTATGTCAAAAACATCATCAATTCCACAAAGGCCATTTTGTGAAAATGATGAAGTCAAGGGCATAGTTACCTAGGTTAAGTTTGGAAAATATTGATTGAGATGTAAACCAAAATATTTAGAAGTCTCTAAGAATAAATCCTTAGGAAAAGCATTAATATCAAGGTTTTTTCAAAGGGTATCCATAGTTAGATGAAAGGGTTAGAAATTTTGAAAAAGACTTTGTTGATATTTGTTTACAATGTTTTGGAACCAAGCAAAGTATTAAACTAACTCCAAAGCATTTACTACCCTAGGTTTAGAAGATACTAATTGTTGAATCCTGACTTCGATTTCTCCAAACACTAAGACAATATGAATAGTTAGAGATTTGGCGACACTGGCTCCCCTCCATGGCACACACTTCTTAGGACCACCAAATCTCAAATCCTTAAGATCCAAAGATCAAAAGGATTTTTTATATTTCTACAATGAATAGTAAAATGTGGGGTAGCTTCAGAACGATAGTTCTTGCACCAATAAGTATAAAGTTTTTTGTTTTCTAAATAATTGGTTTGTAGTAAGGACTTTTGTTCAAGGTGGCCATACATGCGACAAGATTCTAGCTAAAGATTATTTCAATCAAGATACCTCCTAGTCTCTTCCTAAGAAGATATTTTAATGTATCACATAGATACTAAGGGTGACACATGTTAGTATCACACACTCACGCTTGTTGCTTATGAATTTAATCACAAGCATATTTTTATATAGTGATTTGAAAGATCTTGGATTTAGCTCATTACCGCTTGGGTTGTTCCCACCTTTTGAAGTGGGGTGGTAGGCCGTCTAAAGTTCTACAAAAGAAAGGAAGTGTGTTTGTTGTTCAATCTCCCAATTCGCATGAAGCAAGGAGAGAGCATTCACAACACATTTTCCTCACACTATCATGGGGTTCATTTTAATCCAAATCAAAATATGTGGGTGATTCTACAAATTTTCAAAGGAATTCTTTTGATTCCCAAGATCATCGCGTGGCACTAGAGAAGAGCATACGTATTCAATGATGAAAATGTAAACCACAAGACATAGAAAATACTTGATAATTTTAATCCTCAAAGAAAAGATGAGTTCATTTTTAAGCACCAAACTAAGTGTGAGTTTTCCTTGTTCAATTTTAACCTAGAACAAGTAAAAATGATGTGAGGGTTCAATTTTAACTAATTTGAGCATTCATTGTAAAACCCAATTGAAAGCTAAATGTGATCTAAAGTGTGAAATAAAATCATTAAAATGGGTTATAATTGCCCCAAAATGTTGAAGCTTACTTGTTACAATTATAGTTCAAATGATAATAGTATGCTTCTTTTCTTCAAGTTGTATTGTCTAAACACAAAACCAGTTAGTCTAAAACAAAACGAAGTTATAGACATATTAAATCGGATGAAATAAAAATTAAAAGCACATATCAAAATTTAAAACAAATGTGTAGGGTTGTTTGATTCAATTTTATCTAACTTTGAAGCTAATTCATTTTATCCTTCCAATTGTTGAAAACATTTTGTAGCGCCCAGCTAAAAGGGATAGATGGATTAACACAAAAGACCATCAACACCAAGCCAATTTTTTTTTTTAAAGAAACTAAAGTAACACTAACTAATGCAACTCAACCAATTAATATGAATGACATCATTATATTAACATGATATTATAATCACATTATAACCTAAAAGTAATATTGAACATAACACATTTGCACACCTACCCACCATGGTCCCCTAACGTCGCTACTAAGATACACCTACACTAATTAAGTCTAAAGAACATATTTGATATACTATGACCATATTTTACTAACACTTGAATGTAAATTAATCTCATACATCAAATTACATATGATAACATATCGAAATTATCTTCAACCACATCTAACACTATGCCAGTACAAATCTATTCTTAATCAATGTTATAAAATAAGTACATAAAGATGTATCATATCTACTACTTAATTAAACTCATATGCATTATAAATACAATATTTCTATATTAAACATCTCTATTACATACTAAATAATAGTAAAAATGTGTATAATCAAGATTGTATCAATTCACTTACTTTTCCTATACAAAAATGCTACCATGAACATGATTCATTAATCTAAGAGGTACATATGTATAAGATACACTAAACATAATTTTTTTTTTATGAAAATATCACCTGCACATAAATTCAACTATAGAATGAAGCGAAAGGAAAGACTCTCCATGTTGCGCATGAATTGCACCACCTAAATCCCAATGGATGGTTCGGAAATACCACCCTACCACGTGGAACCCTAAGGCCCACTCCCTCCGTGCTAGGAGACAACACTAGGCCCCACAAACAAGCAAACAACATAACAGAAATAACAAGTGGCTGACACTAAACAACCCAAGAAAACTACCAAAATAAGAATCAACCGAAAATTACAATAACTTCACAAATGCTTCTAGGTATTTCTATAGACCCAAACACATAACACAAATGGATAGAAAACTAAAAAAATTTATCATTAAACCACAACACTACAATAAAGTATATTACATCAATCTCACAATATTATAACATAATAACACACTGTAGTTTAGTAATTCACAATCAAGACCAACAATACACATCCCTGACATAATTGATCTTTACAAATATAGAAACTTCAATGCAAGATCTCACAAATATGAAGGGATTTATAATATAAAAATAGTAAAAATAATTAAATAAAAAATGGCACAACACAATACAGATCAAAGAATATAGTTATACCCTCAAATACAACTTTTAAAACTAAACTAATTCTCACTTGACAACAGTCAAATCTGTTAACAATAAAACAACCATAAAATAGTCATATGAACTCGAAATCAAAATCTGTAAAATACCCATTTCAGATTTAGACGTCGACTACTCAGCAACGTGGAAGAAATTGACTAAAAATGAATAATAATTTCATAAAATGCAAAATAATAGACGGATTCCATAAAACCTTATTTTCGGTAATACTCGATTACAGTCAAATGATAAAATGAGTAACTTAACAGCCAGATTTTATCCAAAATAAAATATAAAAAAAAGAATATTAAAATTAATTTAAGCTATTTCAAACCCCTATAAATTTAAAATTTCAATCTTCTATTGGCTGGTTACAGAGAGAAAATAAAGATATTTGCAATTATAGAGGAGCAACTTGACAGCAATCCCATGTTTTAACCATATCTCACAAACTACAATCTGGATTTCTGAGATTTTTGGACAATATTTAAAAAACAACGAGATGAAAAAACCCATTAAAAATCTCACTAACCCAGTTCGTAAAAACAGAGTTATGAGGGACGCACTAATGACTCTTTTTTACTGGTAAAGAACAAGAACACAAATATGTATTCACTTTTATTTTAGAAGAAACAAATATTTTATTCACACACAAAATAAAACTATCCAATATTTATTTTCAAAAATCAAAAGAAATCAATCAATCAAATCATTCATGCATACAAAATAAAGTTTTAATACAAGATCTGAAAATCCAACTTGGACCAACGCTTGGGAATGACAGGAATTTGATACTGAGCTCCAAAGTTTTCATCTTTCAAAACCTTCAAATTGCCACAAATTTCTCATTGCTCCTTCCTCTTTGCAAGCATAGAAAAATTTCTCCTGAAAAAGAATCCCAATCCCAATCCAACATGCATGTCAAAAGTCCAATAATCCAACAGCCCCGAAACCCTTTATCTCCTCCCAAATAAAAAGAACACTTCCAGAACCCAAAAAATCAAAAGACAACCTCCCAGCCACCCTTTCAACTTCCCTTTTTGTCACTTTTCATAATGGAGTAATTAGGGTGGGTTGTGGACTTTCAAAACATATTTTTATAAAATAAAAATACCTCTCACCCATAAAGTTATCACATAGGTAACATTTTAAATCATTAAAACCACATAAAGACTTCAAAAAAATATAAATTAAGTGACTATTTTAATAAAATGAATCAAGAGGCTAATAATACAAAAATTACATCCAAACAAAAATAAAACAAATATTACTTAATAAACAATAACCAAATACCAAATAATGATAATAATAAATAATAAATCAAATAATTATTCCTCACAATAATAACATAATAAAACATAACATAAATAAATGTCACTTATCGATAACATTATATCACATCTCAAACACATTAATATAAATCATAACAATAAATATGATAAATTCAATATCTAACTTCACTCAAATAATTCACAAACTAAGGTAAAATATAAATCATAAAATAACTTTACATGAAAGAGCAACATTCATATCAAAAGATAAATAACACTGATCACAATCATAACAACACAACTAACCACGGGGTTTAACACCAATAGGTTGGGATCCAAAACTAAGGTTATACAACAAAATCAAAAAATCACATATCACATAAGAAATAATTGAATAAATGCAACACTCTAAACACAAGGTAAAGAAGATCGGACATTGTCTCATGGCAATCTGAAAAAGTTAACACATTCTTCACCAATTATCTCTAATTGAGAACAGTGGCTAGGGTTAGGTTATAATTTGGGCCTAGATATTATCTCCTCAACCACCATTGGGATTAGAGGCACACTCAGACCTACTAATTTAGGTAGAGACGTAACCTAGTACCTGTTCACTTAAACATACAAATTAGAGCACATGTGCATAATAGCCGAAGCACTAGGAAAAAGGCTCTTGCAATCGTATCTCATTCTCGTATGTCTCTCATACGTCCAATGGTATGATGCCACCCTTTCCACTTATCCTAACAAACATACTACTGTATCACTCAGTTATCCAAGTAAATCTCTGTATAATAACAATAACATAACAATATGCATCATACTCACCACAACACTAATAGAAGCTCATGCCCCATCTTGCAGCCACAAAGCTTGAACACAAATCAGTATATTTTATAATAATAAAAATAACCATAATCAAAATCATAATAATATGACAATACAATGATAATATATTAGAATCAAGTGAAAACTCCAAAGGTAACAAAACACTTTCATCACATCAATATGTCAATAACATACATCGTAATAATGGTCATGTCTAAACACACACATCATGATAAATATATCTTTAAACACATATAATAAATCATTTCCTAACATTTTTACTTAGTCCATAAATTCATGATATACAATATCAATTGTTTAACATCATTAGCATATACCTTTAAATGTCTCTATTATTTTACTTTCATCTCCAAGTTCCAAAGCCAAACTTTCTGCACATCCACTATGAGAATGGAGAGGCACTACACATTTTTAGAAAAATATATTATAAAAACTTGAGATAACAACAACTTCCTCAAATCTTGATCAATTTTAAAATTGTAAAATGTTTTGGAGATTTAAACATGAGATCTTCAAAACCCAACAACCTTTCTGCAAGATTAATCATATAGAATTCATTAAAAATTAAGGAAAATCGTGCATTTAAGAGATTACACCCAAATTTTCTCCAGAAAGCATAGAAAACATTAATTTTTTTCCTCCTTCTAGCACCAAAATGTGATCAATGAGATAGTATAGGTTAACTACACCCAATCCATATGAATTTGAGGCATATTTAACTCACTACCTGAATCAATCCCAATAAGATCATTCACTATAAACAAAGAAAAAGAAGCCATTAAAACTAACATTCTAAATAATGAAAGCTTGAAAATCCTCTAATCTAAGACATTGAAACTTATCCTATTAGGGAAATGGTGTCGAATTGATGTGGAATGGTGACCATATACTAATCCCTTGGATAATGAGCTTGTTTAGATCAATTCTATTGAAGAGAATCGACAAAACCGATGAAAGATGTGTGATGAAACATAATTTAAATGCTAAATTAACATGATGCAAGCTATTTTAACATGATGTATGCTAAGATGATTGATATGGGTATATGAAAATCTACTCTAAATGAATTTTAAGCTAAAAAAGATTCAAACCCTAATTACACAATACTAAATGGATGCATTTATGTTATCATGGAAGCTTAGCTAATATTGTGCAATTAAAATAAAATAAAATAATGCTAAATGTGAGTGCAAGTAAGAGTGATTTTAACAACATAAGTTTGATGTTAAAAGATGGGTCCATTTGTCTCCAAATAGTGACCTATTTATAAGAGAGAAAATGAGAAATGAAGGGCTAAGATTGAAAAAGATAATCAATGGTCAAAAAGGAAAGAATATGGAGGCATGGATCATGTATTCCCATCAAGGGTTGAAGATGCAAGATGATATTCAATCAAGGGATTGCATTCATCCAAAAAAACACACTTTCAAAACATGCACAAGAAGTCTTGTAATTTAGCTTGCACATGAAGTCTTATAAGTTAACTTGCACATGAAGTCTTGTGAGTTTTTTATAAGGAAGAATATTCCTTTTTTCAAATGAGTGAAGAAAGAGAATATTATTTTGGATATTCCCATGGGTGTGGGAAACATATATTTAGTTAATTAAAACCAAATTTAATTTTTCAAACAGGGGAAGGAATATTCCACAGGAATATTTCTTTCAGAGGAATGTGCAAAGGAGGAATATTCTCTTGGAATATTCCCTTGCAAGTGGGGGGAATTAGATTAATTATTAATTGATAATTAAACAAAGGTTTAATTTATGCAATTAGGGGAATTTCATGATATTCATTAAGTAAAGTGATTTAATGAAAAGGGGAGATATGATATGCTATTTAATAAAATAAATTAGGGTTAGTTAATTAAATAAGAGGACTTTCAAGGTTTTAAATTAAATAATTAGATTTATTTAATTTAATAAGACAACACGATAGCATGAAAGGGGGTGAACTAATCCGATTAGATTAATTAGATTAATAAATGAAAATGACAAAATTAATTAAATAGTTAAACTAATTTAATCAATTAAGTGAAAAGAGGACAAGTTTAGGGATGAAATAATGTTAGTTAGCCAATGTGATCCATTGAGGAATTTTTAGGTGTCTACAATAATAAATCGTGGTAATTATTTTTTGGGATCTCTTAATAAAAAATATAATTAATGGAGTAGGAAAAGAGGAATAAAATTTATAAAATTATTGCACCATTCTCACAAAAGTATCAATATGTGATATATCTAGTAAATCAACATATTCATTGTTTAAGGTGTCATGGTTCATGTAGACACCTAAAATATAACCTTACCCACCCACACCTAATTTTAGCCTATCCTAAAAAAATAATTAAATAAATATCTATTATTTATTTAATTATTCCCATCCTTATCATAATCCCTTAATTAATTAAATATTTATTATTTATTTAATTATTTAACCCCCCAACATGATCTTGGTATTAATTAAATAAATACTTTATTTGTTTAATTAATTATCCTTTATCATGTATCATTTTCCATCTAATCCTAGCTTTCATCTTGTTCACATCAATCACAATCTAAAATTATCCTCATGTGACAAATGTTACCTTCACATGTCTAACTAAATCCTTTCCTAGATTCATAAAACTTTAAAGACACATACCCAAAATTCAAACTATCTTTTCATCTTATCCTTTCATCACTTTTAAGGTCTCTCCATCATATCCATTTCCATAAGGATTCCTTTCCTTATCTTAATTCTAAACCTAGATCATATCCATCATTTGAAACTTGTCATATGAGAGCATCCTCGATCCAATCACTAACCCTTAATCAATCTTAGCTATACATATCATCAATCATTTCAAGTCATTGATTTTCCCTCCTTAAGATTCTACATCTAGAGGCTCTAATCCTTCATTTATCACTTAATGCAAGAAAATATTATAATAATTTATCAAGCTATCATACCTAAAAGCTAGCAAAACCTCTATCAAATAAGCTTATCATTATCATTATCAAATCATGTCAAGGTTATGATAGAGCATTAAGCAATCCTCATATCAAGGAGAGAAGTAAAAATTATAAGTTAAGGTATTGTGATTTGCATTTATTAGATCTTTATTTTTATTTCCTTCAATATTTTCCAACGTCTTCATTTTAGCATGCTTTGTGGGACCCACATCCATGTTCTAACATTTTTCATGATTTTTTTGTTAGCTTTCTTGAAGTAAATGCCATTTTTCAGTCCCAAACTATGAAGTGGCACCTCTTTCTGATAGAAAGGTTCCTTTGTCTCATAAAGCTCCACCTCTATTACATAAAGTGGCACCTATGTTTTGCAAAGAGCCAAATCCATCTCCCAAAACTTATCTTTTATTATGTATCTTAGATTTGATCAATTTGAGCTTGATATAGTGTTTTTCTACCCTTTAAGACCTTTTTTTTGCAGGGTTAAATCATTTTAAGACTCCATTTTTGTAGGATCATTAATTATTTTCTTACAACAATGAGGGTTTCTAAGTTTTTCTAAAACCATGGTATCTTGTAAGATTTGTAGGAGGTGGGTATGTGTAGGATCATCATGGAAAAAGCAGGCCCTTAAGTGGTGCAAAATTTAGAAAAATCAAATTTATGCAACTTGATGTAAAAATTTGAATACGTTATCTATATTATTTGAAAAATATGTAAGAGTAGAATCTATAGAAAATTGAATGTAGTTTCTAAACTACTAGGTTTATTTATTTTTAAATCTATTTGGTGAAATTTTAAAATTTCAATGCAATAGTACTTAAATTTCAAGGAAAAAATAAGAAGTAGGTGTCTGTCTAACCACCCTAACCACAGTAAAATGATAAAATTTTCTTATAACATTTTAGATATAAATAGAGGACTCATGTCTTGATGTTATGCATATTTTTTTTGTAATTTTTTTCCAAGTAAATAATTGATTATGAATTTTTTATTACAACTTTTAAAAAATATAAAAAATTGTATGTCTAACCAACTTAACTTGGTCAAAACTTCATGAATTTGATTTTTTTTAAATCCTATAGTATGAAAAGCATAGAATGTGATGCATTTTTTATATTCAAAAAATGTGATACCATTTAAAAGCTATAGATGTTTTTCAATTAGCCTATCAATTTGGACTTTAGTCGTAATGCAAATAGAAAATGAATAATAATTATTTATTAAATTCAAAGTAAAGCATAATTTATATCACCTAACATATTTTAGCTATAAATATAAGTTTTCAAGTATCCCATTTATCCTCATTGTGTAGGTTTCCCAACTGGGTTGGTGAAAAAAAAAAAATAGTGCTTAGAGTTCATTTTTAGGCTTTGTCTATGAAACTACATCTTTGTTTGAAAAAGATGTTTCTTTGCATCATAAATATGTTCTTCTATTGCATGAAGTGGAACCTCTAACAAGAAAAGATGCACTTTCATTTCATAATATAATCTCTAGGGTTTATGAGTCATTTTTCTCATCTAACCTTCATTTTTTAGTAGCTAACAATTGGTGCAACTATCTAACGCTTTTCAAATATCATTATCATTGATAATACTAACAATTTGATGTAGATTCATTTTTCCAAAACTATATTTTCCACTAATCTAGGAATCTAAAGTAGCCTAGTTGGTTTAACTAACATTGTTTAACTTTATTGGAAGTGTGTGTAGATGTATGCTCTTCCATTGTACTTAGTGTGATCTTGGAGATTGAAAATCTCACATTTCTTCATTTCTTTCATGTTCTAGGTGTTATCCCAAAGCTTTCTAGCTTGTGTGTATGCTATTGCGGCAATGAAAAAAGTATCCCTTTGATTTTCTTGGCTTGTTTGGGCCCTCCTTGTTAAATTGAGCATAATGTTGCCTTGATTCAATGTTGTAATGTGTTTGACACATTCAATTTAGGTCTTGGGCCCTTATGAACTAAATGAGCTTAATCGTGCCTTATAAAAAAGGTGTTGTAAAGTTCTTTCCACACTTTTACACTTTTTATGGTTTTTATAAATAATTTGGCTTCTTTATGCCTTATTTGGCCTTATTTTGCATCCAAAAGCCTTAATTAATGCATCTTTTCAATGGTAATCTCGACATAAATCACCATACAATCATAATTTAGGTATTTTTAGGTTTTGTGGCCTAGATTTCGTGATCTTCCCAACTCATACACCACCTTGGGTGTATGAGTCCCACCTAGGTTTTTGAGTCCCGATCTATATTTTACATCATTCTAAGAAATTTTGAAAATATGCCCCATAATTAATGCCTAATGGGACTCATTACAACTTGACTCCCAATGAGAAGTGTAACACCTATGCAAGTTTTTTGTACGAATCTTCCAAGGACGTAAGCATGTCGTGTGGACATTTACGCACCATGTGGACACTTTCCCACCGCACAGGCATCCCCCAAAAAAATGCCTCCACCAACGTTCAAAACATGCACCGAGTGTGATGCAAGCAGTGGGGTGAGGTGGAATTAATCCTCTGAACTTGGTTTTCTAAGGTGGATAAAGGAAAAAGTAGGATTTACACATGTGGTGAAAATTTACTCTTATACACTTTTCCCCCACTTTAGCAAGCACAAATACTGATGAGTGCTCGATAAAGTAGATCAACAAAGAGGTAAAGTTTAGAAATCTATACTTGAACCATTGAGGAAGAATACTACAATCTAGTGAACCTAAAAGTGTAGGGAAAGCAAAGGACTCCATCACTGCTTAGAACTATGAAGTTGGAAAAGCAAATCATCTTATAGGCCTACAGACCTACAAGGAGGCAACCCCCAAGATTTCTCGCATGAAGGAAGACCATCAGGTAAGTGCCTTATAGGCCTACAGACCTGCAAGGAAGCAATCCCTCAAAAACTCTAGCATGGAGGAAACCCCAAGGAAGCAAACTCCATAGAGTCAAGAAGCAACCAAGTAGGCAAGTAAGTGGATAGTCACATAGACCATCAATTATTTGTAAGTATTTAAAAGGGGTCCCTCGAGAATCCTTTAAAAGGAGAAGGGGTCCACTTAAGGGACACACTATTTGAAAGGTGAGGTCTAGTTAGGCTGCCCCCAAGCTAGACATGACAAAAAATGGAATAGGTCTAGTCAGGCTGCCCCAAGCTGGATGTGAAAGGTAATGGAATCGGTCTAGTTGGGATTCCCCCAATCTAGACGTGGAAGAATCCATTTGTGATAAAGACTTTCAAAGGGGCTCCCTTGGGAACCCACTATAAAGAAAAAGGGGGGTCTACTCAAGGGACACACAACTCGAAAGCAAATGTTTCTTTTTTAGAGCGATCCATCATCAAGGGATCCTTTTGAAATATGTTCACTTCATCAAGGAATTTGAAAGGAAGGATATGCTCCCACTCGAGAGGAAATTTAAAGTTGTTCGCGCTCCAAAGGAAGGTCTTCAATTCCTTTCTTTATGAACCCATGATGAAGGAAATATGTTATGCTAGGGTTCTAAAGCTAAGAATACGATTCTAAAGAAAATTTTGCGAAGACTTTCAAGAAAAGATTCATTGGAAATGAATGTATTTTCTAAAAATAGAAATGTTAAAGAAAAGGAAGTGTCACACATAAGGAACAACTTAGGCAAAGAAGAGAAAATTTTAAAGAAAAAGAGAGAAAACAAAAATAAAAGGCACATGGGGATCTAGTTTAGTGGGATCAGATTTATCTTAGCTCATATAAATAATAGGTAACTACAGTGCAAGGAAAAAGATCATCAATCCCCAACCAGATTAGGAAGAATGCATGAAAAAAAAGTAAAATAAAAAATTGGGTCAACATGCAAGGGAAGCCCAAAGGCTCCCAATGCTTTGCATCATCCTCAATTTATCTAAAATAAAGCACAAACATAGAAGAATGTTGATATAAATAGAAGGTTTACGACACAAAAACCACACCTTTATTGAAGCACCAATATGGGTGATGAGGTTCATCCAAGAATACATAGGATGAGCACAGGGGAACACATCACAAAACACACACACAAGATCAAGAAAGGGGCCTCCTCCTAGCATTGATCAACCAAGAGGTCATCCACTTCCCAATCCAAATCTTTGTAAGGGAAAGGAGGACAAGCCCATAATGGTGGGATGTTAAGAGGATGAGAATTCAGCCCTCCCACAACAAGGGCTAAGGAAGAATCCCCTGCAAGCTCTTCTTCACTAAGCCCTTATGGAGCTAAGGTCAATGATTTCATAAAGATCACTGACAAGGCCAAGACCTCATCCATGGAGTTAAACATGCACCCCACAGGAGCACCATGTCTAACTTCAGCATATGGTATAGGCTATGCCTCAGGTTCACTATTAGGCTTTCCAAATGATTCAAGAGTAGTGAAAAACTTAGGGGAAGTTGGGACTAGTTTTGTCACCAAGATAGAACAAGTAAACACGACCCTGGCTTGTGAAGAAATAAAAATCCTCTTGCATCCTTCATTACCGGAAGGACCACACTCCACCTCCTATTTCGTCAAAGGAGATGAACTCTGCATGGATGAGGCTAGAGGAATAGAGGAAGAGGAGGAAAGAACCACAATGGATACAACTGAGGTATTAACCATATCCTCAGGCTTTGGGAAATGTTGGATATCTAGAACAGACATCAACAAATGTTGCTCCATCGAGGGAGCGATGAACGCCTGTACTCATTTAGGTTAGGCACATTCGTACTCTCAACAAAATCCAAGAGAAATACTAGACCAAACTAAAGGGAGGAAAAAGGAAGGGTGAAGAAGATGCTACAGGAGGCCCTGAAGTAGGGGTGATTGTTTCTTCCTCATTCCTTTGTGAGGCAGCCTACTCAACCAATAGAGCCTTTCAACGGTGCTTGTGCTCATGTGCAAGGTGGTTTCTATGACTCTTGGAGTTGGAGACCAGAGTTTGCAAAGGAATAGGAGGTTCATGTTCAACTATAGGAATGTCCACTAAGGACATTTCTGGCAGAGGGATAGGTTCATGTACAAGAGTGGCAGGAACAGGCAGGGGAGTGACAGGAGGAGTTGACTTGAGAGCCTTGACAACGGGCCCCTTTACGTTCATTGCCTTAGAAGAAGGAGTAGTAGGAGGCCATAAAGGTCAAGAAAAAGTGGAATCTCCTTGAGAAACCTTCTTCTTGTTGTACTGAATAGGTCTAGGTTCTATTGGTAGAACAGGAAGTTCAAAAGTAGGATGCTTCGGCTTTCACCAAGTAGGCACCATAGGATTCTCCTATAAGCAGGGAGCAAAATCTGATGGTACCACTACAGAGTGAGAAGTGCCAGATTGAAAAATGGAGAAGGAAGGAGAAGGATCACGAGACCACTTATTTGTTTCCTTCATTCATGCCTAAATGGCATCACTATCAACTTTTAAGCAAGCCCTATGTGAAATGACTTAAGGTGAGGGAGGCTACATCTAACTTTCAGCCTTAGATGCCCTTTCTTATAGTTCTAATATGTTCAGTGTAGAGGGTCCATCCTAGGTGCAAGAGTACCAATGGGAACAATCCAAGAGTGGTCCAAGGAGTAGCTACCATGAGCAACTAGTGGTCTATGACCGTTGTCATGAATTACATGTTTGAAACCCCTATGGATAAATTTCAAACATTTATGCATGACCAAGGGGACCATGTTCATATCCACCAACCAAGGGATACCCAACTTTACCCTAAAGAGTTCATACCCATGGATGATGTAAAACAAGAGTTTCATTGATTTAGGTCCAAATAAGACCGACATGACAATACTAGCCAAAGGCGGCACATAAAGCCCATCATGTGTGTGGATAGTACTCACAGGAGCATCGTACCCATCCTTGTGTAGGAATTTAATCAACATAATCTCCTTTTTTATTATGTTTACTTGTGACATAAAATTAATGAGAACACTTGCTACAATGTTCCCATTAATCCGTGTACGGATGTAAATAGGATATGGTTCCTTGTTAAAACCCATCAGTAGGTCCTCTAAAGTGAAAGTTATACTAGCACCACTATCCACAGGCTATGCAGAGGGCATAGGTTGATGCAAGGAGGCCATTAAGAACACTAGACAACAATTCCATAGAGTCCCTAAAGGTTGAGGATAAAATGGTGGCCCAATTAAGGTTTCATCGTGCAATACCTTTGGAGCCTTCCAACTACTCCAACTAGGATTCATAGGTTGGATTGTAAGGCCATAGGATTACAACACTCACACCTACAACACTCCTAGTGTATGAGGAAAATAATTTTTAGGATCATAAGAATGAAACAAAAATGGTTCACTTCAGGTTCACCAAAAATGTAAGAGATGGGGACCGTCACATGCAAGACCCCAGGTCACAGAGGACCAAGACATGAGAGGCTACCCTAAATTACCTCAACTAAGTGTAGTGTTAAGAAATTCAAGGCCAGAGTAATGAGTATTGTGAGGCCTCTTAGTCACTCTACAGACCTAAACTATAAGATGGGGCTAGGTGAGCTAGTTTTTGAGCTCAACACAACATCTCGTAAAGCTCTCTACCCGAGGATGAACAACACAACACGCTGGCATCTATACAACCAAAGGCCCAAAAGTATAGTGTGAACTTATCAGAAAATAGGCTAGTAGCCTAGCTAGTGACTTCTAAAAGAGAAAAACAACACTATGAAATACGAAAAATACAAGCGAAGGTGATAAAGTAAATATACCAAAGCCAAGGTCATGAAGATGATTTTGTAGAAGAATCTATTTTCTAGCTGGCTCCTCGAAAGCACGTACTCCTAGACACAAAAATTGAAGATATGTTGGGTAGCCATATAGGGGCCTACCTTAATCAAACCCCCATTTAGGTGTTTCCACCTCCATGAACAACAAAGAGAATGAGATAAAGAAAACAATATAGTAAAGAGCACTAAAGCACTACAAAATAGTAAAGTGCTAACTCAACCAAGTGATAGAGGAGAGGAGATGGAAGCTTACCACCTCCACCAAGAGCACTCAAGGCTTCTTAGGGGAGAATATGACAGTACTCAAGCCTCTACTACAATGGTGTGGTCCCAAACTTTCTCTACTAAAGTGATGGAGTGTTGCTTTGGCTGTAATGAGATGCAAGAATGCTACTAGAATGCTTGGAGTGGATTCCAAAGAGTGTGTTGAAGCTTGTGAATGAAGTGAAGAAGCTGAATTCAAGGAGTGAATTTGAAGGAGGGATGGAGAAAAATGACCATATTCGAGTTCGTTAGTCAAAGGGGGTGTTACAACTTGACTCCCAATGAGAAGTGTAATTCCTTTGCAAGTTCAACTACAAGAATTTTCCAGGGACATAAGCACATTGCACAGATGTTTTCCTGCCACATAGGCATCCCTGACAGAAATGCCTCCACCGACAATCAAAACAAGTGCCAAGTGTGATACAAGTAGCAGGCTTAGGTGGAATTAAGCCTCCAGACTTAGTTTTCTAAGGTGGATAAAGGAAAAAAGGGGATTTTCACATGGGTTGCAAATTCACTCTTATACAGTATTGTATTGTCCAAATCTCTAATCTAACATGTAGTGGCCATGAATGATCTTGATCCTTGAATAGGGTATGAACAATGTTTGCAATTAGATCTTCAATTCTACACTCAATTTCTTAGCTCAACTTGGCATACATGAATACATTAAATCATTTTCATGATGATATGATTTTGAATTGCTACGATAAACTCTTGAAATCTGCATTGAAATTCCTTTTGAATGCTCTTGTAATTCTCTATAATTCTCTCTTGAAGTTACTAGGATGTCTAATAAAATTTCTAGGAGAAACAATGTGAATTAACCCCTTATTTATACTAAATTGCGAGATTAACCCTAAAATGCAAGCTGTATACACTCAAATTTGGTCTAGAGAATTAATTAAATACAAGTTATTTAATTAACAATCTTTAATTATTCTACTTATAAATAAATTGAAAAATTTATATATATAGTTCATTTTTCTTTGATTCTTTCTACCCTAAATCATTTTCTTCGTATCTTAATTAAATGAATAAATTTTATTAGTTTGTTTTATTTAATTAACCTCCTCTCACTAAATTTTCATTTTAAATTTGAATTTAAGCACATGTCTACTAACTTCTTCCCACCTTCCACCTCATCATGTTTCTCAAGAAATTAAATATTTCTAATATTTAATTTGGTATTTATCATCAACAAATTCTAACTAATTGGGGACACTTTTCCTTCATCTCCATTTTATTCCTCTTCACACTTGGTAGTTTGTTCTTATGAAGGGAACACATTCACCTTTTCTCTCTAACCTCTTCATCTTCAACTGTCCATTTTCTAGATCAAATCTAGAGCATTGATTCCTGCCACCTAAGATCATGCCTTGGAAATCTATAAATAGGCCCTCATTTACAACAAGAGAGAGAGAGAGAGTTGAGCATTTGTAGCAATTACACTCTCCAAAATTTTAATTAACATTGTCAATTTAGTGAGCATTTTAGTATTAGCATTTTAGCATCAAGTCATTTAATCATGGAATTTTCATTAGAAACATCTTAATTACAATATTTTCATCATATTATTTTCATTAGTAGCATCACAACAACATTATTATCTTTGTATGTCATCTACAACTAATTTATCAATCATGTAATGTAGGAAACATCTCTTGCATTTTCATCATCTCTCATTCTTCAGGTTGTCATTTGGAAAGTCGTGTGCACAAAAAATTTGAGAGAAAAATGACTTAAAGAATCCTTGGAGATAGAAGATAATGAGATGCCATTGAGGAATTGCTGTTTTAATTTGATTATTATTTGAAATCCTTGATATAATTTTTCATTGGTGAGTTGTATAGGTTTTATTTTCTTATTCACGTTATTTACATCCATGCATAAATTGGCCCCCACTATGGGGCCTATCCCCGTTTTTAATATTTTTTAACAAGTTTTCAGCAATAGGTCCTTTCGTGAATTTTGATGTAGCACATCTATGACCTATTTTAGCATGTAGGTGGTGACTTTCAGCACATCCAAGCCCAATTATAGCGCATACACAACCCAAACTAGCACATCCACCTCCTCTTCCAGTGCATATACAAGATTTTATTTCCCTTTTCTATTTTCTAGAATAGAGCATTGAGTATGTTTAATAGCACATATACTGAATATTTTAGCACATATGATCTTTGTTTTAGTGAATACATCTTTATTTGTAGAAATTTAAAATTTTGGGGCATTGATCTATACCTTTCTATTTTGCAGGTGCTCTATACATTGTCAAAGAAATATCTAAGACTACTAATGATGTTTGCAGGGGTTGAACTTATTTTCCTTTGATTAAATTATTCATCTAGTTTAATAAAAAGGTTAAAGAACACCATGTATGTTGTGTTTGCAAAGTGATAGGCCTATGCTCTCCCCTTTACTAGGTGACAAAGACACTAGACTCACTCTTTCATTTTATTGCAATAGCACCTTTAGCAAGCCTACCTCCCCACTTCGAAAGGAGGGAATGACTTAAGTGGGAACAACTAAATTCAAGCATTCCAACCCACTATAATCAAATGTGAATTGTGATGAAAATCACATTCAATGATAGTGTACATTGATAGCCCTCCCCCAGTATCATTGAGATACGTAAAGTCTTTGTTCTAAAGGTTGGGAGGCCTCCTGAGGGAGTTTATCATTTGTTGCACCGAACATAAAACCTTACTAATAACTTTAAGTGTAGTAGCCAAACTAAGTCAATTTCCAAACATTATAATATTCACAGTGCAAGGGGAGGGATGAATCTACCCCCAAGATACTTGCCATATAACTACCAGGGATTTCTAACCAAAAGTGGAGGAATCAACTTTGTTTAAGACCTGTAAAAGGAAAAAATATGGGTTCCCTCTAGGGGTGATAGGGTTGTGTGAGCTGACATAGTTCCAAGTTATGGGTTGTGATGTTATTAATGACCCTTGAAATTAGAAGAGTTTGACTGATTTGTTTTCTATTTTTCAATACCAATGGAAATCAAAGGGATCAAACTACATCCTAGAACATACACTTGATGTTTAGATCATATGATGAAAAAATTGTTTTACTACTTGCTTCTATGTTTGAAATCATTGTTTAGAAGATCATTCATCAAAAACACTCAATTCATTGATTCAAAAATGAGAAAACTAGGAAAACTTTCAAAATGGTGACATTTCAAGTTTAGCACATAAATTTCTTGTTTCAACGCATGGAGTTCTTAGTCTTGCACATATATGGTTTGTTATAGTGCATTCACCACATCTTTTAGTTCATATAGGGTCTATTCTAGCACATTTACTACATCTTTCAATGCATAAGTTCTTTGTTCTAGTGCATTCAACTGATAGTCTAGTGCATATAGGGTCTATTTTAGCACATTTATCCCATCTTTCAGCAAATATACAACCTATTTTAGGACACTCACCTAATACTCAAATAGAGAGATAAATTGCACTTTTGTCTAACAACTAGAATCATATTTAGGGACCCTTTTCAGAGCAAAGATCATTCCTCATTAAAGCATTGGTTTAAACTTGAAGAAATTGGCTTTTTCAAGTGTAATACCTTTAACTAAACTTAGATCAAACAACTTAAAGTGCCCAATCACCAATCTCATCTTTGATTGTTAGCTTATTTTCACTATCAGGATCTATCATCCTTTATCATGAAACAAATGATGTATATCAGATTTATCCTATTATTATCAATAGGATCTATCATCCTATTTGACTTAGGTATTTCATTGACACTCCCAAAACAAAGATCAAAGTATAGAAAAACTCTATCACTTGCATGACCATTTTAACAAGAGCTCAAAAACAAAAACTTAGAGAAAAAGAAATAGAAACCCAAACCATCATGGAAGAAGGAGAAGAAAATTATTTTCATAGATTTCATCAACCTGAAATAGATGAGATAACTAATGAGGACATTCAACAAGCTCAAAAGACCCTAAATTTCACAAGTTCATGGAAAAAATTCTAGAAAAGGATGGAGAGAAATACTTTATGATGCTAGAAAATCAAGGTGTAAAATTACCCAATTATTTTGATGTCAACCAATTGAATGGAGCTCCCAAGAAAATAGAAGTTGACTCATGAATCACACATCCATTGAATGCATTAACTCACCAAATGAAAAATATTCAACAACAAATCCTAGACATGTAAAGGGGAACAACAAATATATATTTGTTGCAAGACATTTTTCCTTATCCATTTGATAGAAATATGAACATGATACCTTTTTCACCAAATTGTGAATTTCCAAGATATGACAAATACAATGGAAATTTGATCCTCAAGATCATGTAAGAGAATTTTGCACCATGAGTCTAGAATTTACACATGAAGAAACCTATCTAATGAGATTATTTCCAAAAAGTTTGGGTGGTCAATGCATGGAATGGTTTTCAAAATTCCCACCAGGTATTAGATCATTTGAGGAGTTGGTAAATAAATTTATCTCCCAATATTCATATAAAATTCAACATAAAATAACCATGAAAGATCTCTATAACACAAAACAGAAAAATGGTGAGTCATTTCTTACATTCTTACAAAGATGGAGATGATTATTTTCTAGATATGCTCATCCTATACCTAAGAAAGAAAATATGGATATCTTCATTGATAATCTCAATAGTGAGATGAGTTATAGACTCCAATTGCAATGTCCAACCAATTTTGAAAAGTTGATTGAAAAAGGACTTAAGATTGAGGAAGCCTTGGTTAAAAGAGGAGTATTGAAAATCTCTAACGAAGGAATAAAATATGCTCACTCTTCTAACCATGATAACAACAATGAAAAATCTAAATTATAAACAAGAAATGAGAATATTGGTAATGATGGTGTAGTTGACACATATTACATAAAATCCATCTTCAATTTATTAGGTACTACACCCAAAAAAAATCAAAACAATAGTGAATCTAAACCAACTCCACCACCACTTTGAAGAAAATTTACACCTTTGGGGCGATCACTTGAATCAATGTTAAAAGAGATTCTTGCACTCAAAATCATAACATTACTGGATACACAATATTTTGAACCAAGAGTCAAACCATCATGGTGGAACGACATACATTATTGTGACTTTAATAGAAGAAAATGTAATAAAACAAATGATTATATGCAATTAAAACATTTGGTGCAAGACTCATTGAGGGGATTAAGTTTTATAGGGATAGGAAGCTTTCTAAATAGGCTAGGTAGAAATTTCCAAAGAATGAGAAGGAAAAGGACCTGCAAAGGACTACCAAAAGCTATTATGATTATGTGATGATTTTATTGCATTGGAGGAAGGTGTTGAATGTTTTTATGGAGTACATTACCCTAGACAGTCATTACACTAGGGATTTTTTGGTACCACTTTGTGCTCCTCAACCATTTCGAGCATGAGCTTAGGGTTTATTTCCCTTTCTATCTTGCTTCTTCTCTAAATTCTAGTCTGAAGAACTATAGCCAAAACCCAATTAGGCATTCCATCCTCCATGAGGGTCTGCTTGTTTTAATCTATGATCAATTTAAAGCTATGTTGGCTCTATCCCACCAGACCCCTTCTTCTAGGGGAAGGGTTGCAATTAAGGGGAAAGGTAATTCTAGTGTCTCTCCTTAGAAGAAGGGTAAAAGAAAGATCTCAGATGATCCCTCTTATGATGCTAATGAGCAGGATTCACAAATGACCCCTTCATCTAATTATTCCAGTTACCTTACCATTGACAGAAAGGATAGGCCTCACTATCCCAATGATCTCAAGGCGAATGACCATTACTTTAAAGCTAAACATGAATTTCGTACTGAAATTCTTGCTATTGCTTGTAATGGGTCTATGGATTTCTTCTAGTTAATTAGATGGGTTTTTTTGAGATTAAGGAACGTAAGTTGAATCAGAGGGCTATGAACAATAAAATGGAAAAGGATAATAAGAATGGCAATAATAATAGAGAAAGTGATAAGGCCACTGATTTATGGACCATAGAAGAAAATAAATATATGGTGGAGTACCTTAAGAAAATAGTTGAGGATTGCAAAATTTTAAGAGTAACCATTATGGCAAGCTTCCTAATATGGAGGAAAAGATGAGGAACATAAAAGATTCTATCCATAAGGTGTTGGAGATGAGCCACAAAATTTTAAAATAAATGGAAAAGATGATGAGTACGATGGTTGAAAATTTTGAAAATGCCTATTAGGTCAAAATGGTGGTGTATGTGGATGTTGAGAAAGAGGAAAGCTAGGTAGAAGGTGGGGGGTTGAGTAGCAAAACCATAATGAACTTGAAGAGGAAGGCTAACCAGACTCTTGTGAATATTCAATAGATCAAGAAAGATGCTTTAAACATGAATAAACTTGAGCAGGAGGCAGTGAAGATCCTTAGGAATTTGGCCTAGTGTCTAGACTTTTGGTGGCTTTTTGTTGGCTTTTTGCTTTGGTGCCCTAGGTTGTTCCTTGTTTTCATCTTTGATGGCAGTTGTTTATTTTTTGTCTAGATCTTTTTAATGTTGTATCTTTCTCTTGTTTACTGTTAAGGGTTTCGGGGTCCCTTCAAAACTTATTTGTTCCTTAAAAAAATTTGGTGTAAGACTTGATAAATAGAGGTGACATATCGATATAAGGACATAAAAAAAATGATGATCATGGAGCATTTAAAAACCCTGTACCCAACTATGAAAAAGGATAATCCTCTTCAACAAAACAACAAAGGGAAGAATGTGAATTATGTCTATGATGCTACAATCCTTCACATTTCTACAGTTGATAATCAAATAAATTTCATCAAAATCAAGTATAAACAAGATAATCTACCGATAAATGTGACCACAAGAGGGTAGTCCAAGTTTGTATTGAAAGGAAGTACATCTAAAACACCTTCTACTCCCTCGAAACAATACAATATATTAGATTAATTACAAAATATTCTAGCATAGATATCTATATTGGAACTTCTTAAAATTTCACTAGCCCATAAGGATATTATGGAAAAAGCTTTAGTGGACACCACAGTAGCAACCGATTTAGAATTTTGTCAATTCCAAGCCATGGTGGGACATTTGACTACACCTCATTTTTTATCATTCTCATAAAATGATGATGCATCCCTCACTGATCCACACAACTCTCCACTCCATATTGAGGTTTTAATCCATAAACATCAAGTCAAACATGTTTTAATAGATCAAGGATTTGGCCTAAATATATGCACCTTAAAGCTTATCCGTGCATTGGGATTTTCAAAAAATGCAATAAATTAAAATAAAAAAGATCACCATAAAAGCTTATGATGATGAAGAAAGATCCTCTCAAGGATTGATAGTATTGCCAATTCAAGTTGGACTAGTTCAAAAGAATATAATCTTCCAAGTTTTAGACAAGGATTTGATGTACAACATACTCTTGGGTCAACCTTGGATCGATGAAATGCAAGTAGTACCATCAACATACCATCAATACCTAAAATTCCCTTACAATTGACAAGAGATCACAATTTTAGTAGATTCTAATAATCCCCAATACTACAACACTCTCAAGAAAGTCCAATATGTTTTTGTACCACACAAAAGAGAAGCTCTCACTTCTATTTCCTCAAATAATGAAATCCAACTCAATTCTTTGTGAAAACAGTTTGAGAAAAAGGTTCAATTAAAAGATAAAGGCATTGGTGATTCTATTTCCTCAAGTAATGAAAGCCCATTCAATTCTTTGTCAAAATAGTTTGAGAAAAATATTTAGTTGAAAGATAAAGGCATGGGTGAGTATTATTTTGAGTAGTACTTATGTCTCTCACAGCTACTACCTTCTCCAAAATCATATGGACAACAATCAACATCTAGAAAACAATCTTCACAACCCATCACAATCTTTGATGGTAAATTTGTAAAATCAGTAATCTAGTTGATGAATCTAAGGACAAAGACATTCTAAAGTGGCTTTACAAATATCAAGAAGAATTTGCAACACCAACTTACAATATACCAATAGAGCAATATGGTAAAGGGTTCAAAATCTTAGAAAATATTGGATATGAAGGAAAAGGTCCTATTGGAAAATGAAAGGAAGCTATTGTGGAACCAATTCATACCATCTCAATCAATGGAAAAGACAAGACAAGATTGGGATACAAATAAGAGACAAAAGAACAATCCACTTAGAAGATTTGTGAACAAATCCTCCAACTGCAAGCTAGTTCTGAAATAGAATCAAATCAATATGAATGGGATTCACTTTCTCATGAATCTTGTGAAGGAAAACAAATTGATGTGATGAAGAAGTATTCACCCATAGATATGGAGGAACAAAGATCAGGGTCCAAACCATTTGAATTTGGATCACTACATATTGATGACTCTAGTGAGGATGATCAAACATCGAGCAAGACAGATCATTCAGAAGGGAGTAACATTATAGACCTTGAGATTGCTAGTGAACGTCTCAAAAAAATTTCCATCATGACCCTCACTACCTTTGATCTTGACCAATATGATGATTCCTTACCTTTCATACATCCTAAACTCATTGATTAGGAACAAACCGAGCCTCTTGATATCCCTACCTTTTCAGATGATAATTCCATTGTCGATTTTCTTTATTCTAAAAATCTAGAAACAAGTTCCACCAATGAATTTTGTAATAAAGTTTCAAACCAATGGAGTGCCAAATCTCTTAGTTGCAAAATAAAGAATACAAAAAATCAATCTAATAGTGAAAACCATGCAATGGCAGTATTAGATCATGAAAAGGTAAAAAGAAAGAGTGGATCTCATGTTGAAAACCTCTCTAAGGCACTGAAGGATGAGAGATTTGAAACTCTTCCTGAGCATTATCAAGAAAGATATTTAGTATTGGTTGATCCTACACAATCCATAAAAATTGGTACTGTAGAAATAGAAAAGACCATACACCTAGTAGCATCAATGGCATAGCAAGAAAAGCCAAATCTCACCAAATTCTTTGAAGAAAGAAAAATATTTTTTTCTTGGTCCTATGCTGACATTCCATAAATAGATCTAGATCTAATAATGCATCATTTATCCATAGCACCTAAAGTGAAGCCAATAAAGTAGAAATTGAGAAAAATGCATCCACACATCGCCCTACTAGTGAAAGAAGAATTAAAAAAATTATTAGATGCAAGGTTCATCCAACCAATTGACTATGAAAAATAGATTTCAAACATTGTACCAATCTCCAAACTAGAAAACAACATTAGAATATGCACATATTTTAGGGATCTTAACAAGGCTTTTCCAAAGCATGACTCTCCTTAGCCTAATATAGACATGATTGTGCATTTAACAATATGACTTGTTATGATATCACTCATGGATGGTTCTATTAAGCTATAATCAAATCAATATTGCACCAGAAGATAAAAAAATAGCTTTCATATGCCCATGGTGTACAACTTGTTGGAATGTCATTCCTTTTGGATTAAAGAATGCAAGAGCCACATGTTAGTGTGCAATGATGACAATCTTTCATGACATGATGCACACATTCATGGAGGACTATGTGGATGAATTGCTAGAAAAATATTTCACCAGGGAAGAACATTTAGAAATCTTGGATAAAATACTAATTGATTGAAAAAGTTCAATGTGTGTTTAAATCCAAAGAAGTGTGTATTTAGAGTAACATCAACAAAGTTGTTAGGATACATAGTCTTGACTAAAGGCATCAAAGTAGATCCAACAAAATTTCAAGAAATCATGGAAATGCTACCTCCTTAGAATATTAGCCAACTAAGATCTCTACAAGGAATATTCCAATCCATCAAAAGATTCATCGCATAATTGGAAGAAGTCATCCTTTTACTCATTTGTTACACAAGAATGTTTCTTTTCGATAGGATGAAAGATGTGAAGCTTCCTTTAATCATTGAAACAATATCTGATGAATCCACCTATATTGGTACCACCAATAGAGGGAAAACCACTTCTACTTCACATAGAAACTACTGAGGTATCTTTGGGAGCTCTGCTAGCACAAGAAGAATCTACAAGAAAAGAAATGGTCATCTACTACATTAGTAGAACACTGAGTGGCTATGAGCTTAACTATACAGTCATTGAAAAAGCTTTTTGGTAGTGGTGTTTGCTACTCAACAATTGTGACACTATATGTTAACACATACTATCAAACTAATAGCCAATATAGATCCATTAAAATATCTACTCAGTAAACCACTCAAATAGGAAGATTAGCAATGTGCAGATAGAAGAGCAATCAAGGGACAAGTAATAGCATAAATTAGTTAGCTGAAGCATCATTGTAAGATGACCATTCTATGCACATTGAATTTCCATCTATGCATATGTCCTCACAATGAGAACACAACATTGGATATTATACTTTTATAAGTCTTACACTCAACATGGATTGGGTGTTGGAATCCTATTTGCTACTCCTCAAGGACATACTATCCCAAAATATTGTAGGTTGATGTTCCCTTGCACAAATAACATGGTTTAATATGAAGCACTAATCATCTATATCAAGGTGGCAGTGGAATGGAAAATCACATAATTACATGTTTATGGAGACACCCAATTAGTCATTAATTAGGTTAATGATGACTATCAAACAAAAGATAACAAGCTTATTCCATAGAAGAAAATGCTAGATTACTTCAAGAAATACTTTGTTGAGATCAAGTTTGTTCAAATTCCAAGAGTAGACAACAAAGTTGTAGATTCCATGGCAACCATCGCTTCTCTTTTACAAATACAAGAAAAATGGAGTCATTATAAATTCATGGTGGAACAATTGTTTACTTGTGCATATGAAAATATTGAATCTCAAGTCTCATGCCATATAGTTGATGTTGATTCTTCAGTCTATGGGAAGATTTATGCCTATTTGAGATACAATAACCTTCCACCTAATCTATCGTGAAACCAAAAATGTAACTTTATCCATCAAGCAACTTGATACACCCTAATAGCTGATACCCTTTATTGGCGAGGTCTCAATGGTACTCTCCTCTGATTTCTTGAATGTGATGAATTTGAAGCCACCTTATGAGAATTTTATGAAGGTATTTTTGGTACTCATTCAAGTGTTCTTACTCTAGCTAAGAAACTCCTATTTTTGGGATATTATTGGCCAAACATGGAAAAATAATCTTTTCAATTTGTTAAGTGCAAGAAGTGTTAAGTCCATGGAAATCTCATACATGTATCGGCGCAAGAGCTACAACCATTCACATACTGGCATTTTTGTCAATGGGGACTTCACCTTGTGGGTAAAATTAATCCATCTTCCTCTAGTGTACATAAATTCATAATCACAACCACCGAGTATTTCACAAAGTGGATTGAAGTTGTTCCATTAACCATGATCACTGGTAAATAAATCGCCTCCTTCATCCTGAACTACATTGTCTATCAGTATCGCATCCCTAGCTCCATTGTCACTGACAATGGTAGACCCTTCAAAAACTAATATGTATAAGATCTTTGTGAAAATTGCCATATCCAACACCAATTTTTTGCACCCTATTACCCTCAAGGGAATGGCCAAGCAGAAGCCTCAAATAAGACCATTTTGAAAATATTGAAGAAAACTGTCAATGATGTTGGACATGACTTGCATGTTCAACTAAAAACTGCCTTGTGGGCATACCATACTAGCATCTGCACCCCTAGAGGAGGCACACCATATTCCCTTGTGTATGGATCATAAGCCATCTTACTAATTAAGGTTAAGTTACCTTCACACTGGGTATCATTGAAAGGAATCATTTCAAAGGAAGACTATCGAGTATTCAAACTACAAGAGTTGGAATTGTTAGATGAATTATGCCATCAACATATTGTTGATCATCTAAAATCTTATCAATAAAGAATGTCAAGGAGCTATAACCACAAGGTAAGATCAAGAACATTTTAGGTTGGCAACTTGGTACTAAAAGAGAATCCTCACAACCAACAAGATCAAGAAAATAAGGGAAAATTTGAACCTAATTGGCTAAGTCCTTTTGTCATTGTATTAGTATATGGATTTGGTGCATATCAGTTATCTACACCTGAAGGGGACCTATTTGAAGAACCTTTCAACAACATTCATCTCAAGAAGTTTTATACATAACTCATCTAGCACACATTTTAAAAAGTAGAAAAATCCAAAAAAAAATTAAAAATGCAAAAAACTCCAAAAAAGAAAAAAACTAGAAAAATCCAAAAAAAGTAAAAAATACAAAAAGAAGTAAAAAATGGAAAAAATAATAAACAATCATAAAATCAAAAAAGGTGTAATAAAACTCTAGATGAGTCCAACTCTGCAGAGCTATTAGCTCTAAGGTTAAGTTGTGTCAATGTATGAGCTAAAGCTCAGTCATTGTAATATTCTTATTATGATCAATATAAATTAGTTTTCATGTTCTTATTAAAAACAAAAGAAAAGTGCAATAAAAACTAGTGAAAACCTAACAACATGCGCTATTTGTAATCTATTATCTTTTCCATCTATTGGAACATGTGTCGTTCATCCGATTTTCACCATCATTATGCTTGTCCATCATAAAACCTCATGTACATATATCAAGGCATTGTAATCATGTCTCACCCTAGCTTGGCGATCATTGTATGCTTTCTCAATAAGTAGTTGGTTTCTCACTGGGGGAAAAATAATGAACTCAATGGGGGAAATCTACTTTGAGCTTAAAACTGTAACAAACAATCAATAGTAAGACAACATATCAAACATAACGATCATAACAAAACTCAACATTGAGCATCAATTACATTTTTTTTAGGAAACCAACCATCCAAATCAACAGCAAGATCAGTAAACCAAATCTCACTGGATGATATTCTTTTGAATCATGGTTTAATCACTTAAACATAAATATTCAACTATTGTATCTTGATTTTTGTTATCATTTCTCTGGAGCAACTCAAGGATTTCATGGACTAGAGAAGCTACAGTGGAGTATGATATTTTTCTTTGTCTTCTTCCTATGAGTTGATCATTACTACTATGTTTAAATTTGTCACGAAATGTGATCTACAAAGTATCATTGGTGACATTTTAGATTTTCATAGGAAAAATATTAACTCTTGTCTATTTTACGCATGCAATACTCAGGGAATCTCAGTTCAATTATACCTAGATCCTTGTATTACCTTGCAATATCAAAAATCCATGGAAGTGGTACTTTGGACATCATGGTTTAATTATACCATTAGTTTTTGTACTAACTTTCAACATATCAAAAGCTCAATGATGATAACAAGCACAACAAATCGGCTAACAAGATGACAACATCACATATTTAGATTTGCATGGTTAAGATAGACTACATCCATATTAGTTTTTGCATGTACATTTGAGGTTTTCCAAGGCTAGCAAATTTCAAAATGATTTTATCTCTCTCATTAAAGGATTGAGTAGATTTGACATAAACAAAAAATATCATTCACATGTAGTTGCATAATCATTATCATATCATACATGCATTAGAAAGTACTATCATAGGTCATCCA